>JAWZYV010006585.1:0-12856 GCA_038373885.1 Cheiracanthium punctorium | reverse complement strand
TGGTGTTGAGTACAGTTATTTCGCGATCCGTCGCAGTCTCACAAGTCGAATAGTCGTTCATCTCGAAGTTTTCCTGAAATTTCCGTACATTTTAATAGTTTCAACATAACTTTTCTCTGTAAGTCTGAGCACTCCTTTTTAGGGCTCAATTTTCGTAAAAATTAATTTCACTTCAATCTTGTAATACACATACAATACAAAAAAAAAGAACTACCCATTTCCCTTTTCTCTTTAAACTACATATTCCTTACTATTTAGCTTAATTCGCTGTAAAAATAAAAACGTACGGCGTTTACGGACAGTAACAGCTCTTGCATTTTCTTTTATAATGTGAATGTTCTGAAAAACAATTCTCTTTTTCCAGCTGAATTTATTTTCTTTTATCCACATCAATAAGTAGAAATATACGAGAGAGGGCGAGTTGCCATTCAAAATCTGTGGGAAAAGTGAGGAAAGGATGAACCGTGTCACTTGTAGATCGAAAATGTGCAGAGAGGCTACACTCGGGAAGCATCACCCTGTTTGGCGAGTAGTCAGTGTCCACTGTAAGCCAAATGGACTGTCAACAGCCGCATGATAAGCCCTGTCGTGCTTTTTCCACCCTGTGTAGACGATAGGGGTGTTTGCTTGCAGTCATTTAATAAATTCTAAATAACGTCAGCACATCCTTAGGAACAGAATAGAAATGGCATCTGTTGTACGCATTCTCTTTCCGATAGTGTACGCCCAAATGGTTTAAAAAGAAAAGATAAAAACTCTGTTAGATAGAGGTGAGTACAAATGAAAAAAAAAAGCCAATTACCTATCATATTTTGTTTTTATTAGCAGCATTTATTGATTTACATAAAATAAGCTGAAATATAGGGTATATTCTTCATTTTGTGCTATTTAGGCTGAAAATAATATTAACACATAAGAGAGTCAAACTAACACAAAAAAAATGTCCTTTACCCTGGATGATTGTAATATTAGTAGGATTTTAAGAGCACATTTGTGGTAATGCTCAATTTAAAGTGTTCCAAAACATACAATTTTTAACTTGCTTTAGTTTAACAACCAAGTTGACATTCCTTTTTTTCCATATTTACTTAAACCCAGACAAAAATAAATCGTCGATTTTTATAACCTTATTAATAAAACATCGAAATAAGATATTCTTTAACCATTTAAGCCTTTTCGAGAGCATATATTTAAGCAATAAAAACAGCAGATAAAATGACAACGTATAATAAGCTACATGATACTTTAATAACGGATTTTCAAAAATAGGATGAATTTTATGCTTCTAGTAATGCTATTTAAGATGAAATCTTGTTTTTCAGATCGTTTATAAGAAAAATGTATTCAAAGACTTCGCTATTTGAAAATTAAATCTTTTGTGTTTTTACGACCGTACAGATGTTTTTTTTTTTCAAGGTAATAAAGGAGCCTCCATTGCCGTAATGCATTGACGAGCTTTTTGTAGGCTTAAAAATATCCTATCGACGTTCAACATCCTATGAATCATCTTGCTTCTTTATTTTATTTTCGAAGATATTTTCCTTTCTGTAAATATTTCACAAGAGAAAAGATACTGCTCTATGGGCTTGTAGACTGGAACAGTGTTCAGTCTCATTTCAGAATGTAGCATTATAAAATGGGCTGAACTTTACTTATGTTTTGCTTAGCTCTTTTCCAAAATAAAATTCTCTCCTAGGAAGAGAAGGACTAAGGTGAAAAGTGCTGCTTGAAAAATAATAAATAGAACAAACACTTTCATGGTTGAATGTACACGATAATCTGTCGTATTTGCTTGTGATAAGGATTAATGAGAAAGAAAGAGTTCATCTCAAAACTTTCGAGACCAAAAAAGAGCTGCTCGAAAGACATCGACGCTTGTGAATTATGGATTAGGAAGGAAAGTTTTTGTTTTTTACTTTTCGAACATGTACCATGTAAGGAAAGTATTGTAATCATGAAAAAATTCGAATTCGAGATTTTGGTGTTTTTACACGTTTTGAGGGCTTCTGAATCCATTTATGCTATTTTTACGAGATGTATGTGTGTGTGTGTGTGTGTGTGTATGTGTGTTTGTGTGTATGTGAGTGAACACGATAGCTCCTGAACGGAGCATTCGATTGGGCTCAAATTGGATATATATGTCATAAACCACCGTCGCAAGACCGGTATTGATTTGGGTGTGTATAGGACTTATAGTTTTTCTACAGGGCTACGACCAAGATTTCTTTTACATTAGGGCCTATGGGGGGAATTTCTTGAAAGTGCGCTAGCGTTTAAACGGTCGATTCGATTGAGCTCAAATTGGGTATACATGTTATAAACAACCATCCTAAGACCGGTATTGATTTTGGTGTGTATAGGACTGATAGTTCTCCTAAAGGGCTACGACAAAACTTTCTTTTATATTATGGCATAATGGCATATGGGGAGAAATTCTTGAAAGTGCGCAAGCTTTTAAACGGTGCGTTCGATTGAGTTTCAATTGGGTATATATGTTTGAATGATTCATCGATTCAAATTTATTTAAGTGCTTGGTAATGATCTTAATCGTAAGTGTTCGGAAAGTCGAGTGGAGTCACTCCAGATTTTTTTTCTAACTTTGGGGTCATATTTCAAATGGGCTAACAGCAAAACACAATATCTTAGATCTCCAAGGAGTTGTGTTCTGTCTGTGGGAAGAATTACAAACAAGGAATGTGTTTTGAAATTGCGAACACGGAGTGAATTGCCTTGTGATAGGAAAATGTAGGGCAATTATTTTGAAAAAGGGCGCTTGATAATGGCACTACACCAAAGGAAGCTGTTGTGATGTTGCCTCAACTTAGTATTGGGGGACCAGAAAATACAATTACTGTCACATTGCTCGTTTTTCAGCATGGCACATTTTTTTAAAAATTACCTTAGATCAATGATCAATGTCACTCTAAAAATAGTATTAAAACATAAGAGGCAAATTAACATGCAAAAAACAGTCATAGATGAATGTCAATGATCTTTTACTGCCAAAATTTAAGTGATTTCTATTAATACTCCCCTTTCTGGGAAAAAAATAAAAATATTTGTAATGTATACAGGCTGATCCTATCTTAATCAGCAATATTTGGTAGGGAGGTAGGAAATATTAAAAGAAAACTATTTCACACAGGAAAGCATGGGCATAAACGAATGCATTGCGGTATAAGGGGCGCTTTCTGTCGACAACTCCCCTAGTAGCAATACGACCTAAATGTGAAGTCACTGCGACGTGCAAAACCGTCAAGGGACGGCGCGAATAAGCCGCCTTGACTGTCTAATGTCCTTGTGCAGCAGCGTCATAATGTGGCGTCACCATGATGTCACACTGTAACTTGTGCACGACATTGTGACTTCACAGCACTGTGACTTAACACCTAACGTACCTGTAACGTACCTGTGACTTCACAGTACTGTGACCTAACACCTAACGTACCCCTAACACACCTGTGACGTAACTCACAGCACTGTGACTTACATTCACAGCACTGTGACTTAAATGTTCCTCTGGCTTAAAACTGAACAAACCTTTTTCTTTTTTTAGAAATTCGCAAAATTACTTAAAATTTACAAAATGGAAAAAAAAAGGAGCAATATCGCAAAGTCGTAAAATTGAGTCTCGTGGTGCTTTTAAAAGTAGCAAAAAGTCGCAAGATCTGGGAAGACGTCACAAACAATTCGACATGTTAACGTCCTTTTAAACTGAAGTTATCTAGATAATAGAGAGTTTGTGCATACCATTTCTTTCTACGCTATCCGCTATACGGAGTATTTTGACCAACCACGTTTCGGATTTTATGCGTGCGCATGCGCTTTATTGACCAATGTCATTTAACGTTAGCGTTACCGTGAGTGAAACCCGGCCTGCACAAACTCCCTATTGT
The DNA here is from genome assembly GCA_038373885.1 of Cheiracanthium punctorium. Taxonomy (NCBI): domain Eukaryota; kingdom Metazoa; phylum Arthropoda; class Arachnida; order Araneae; family Cheiracanthiidae; genus Cheiracanthium; species Cheiracanthium punctorium. Next base: position 8,960 of record JAWZYV010006585.1, on the reverse strand, counting down.
AACTCCTATAATTTAAATCTGGAAAAAGTCGTTGTGATTTTTTTTATTCGGTAGCGGGGGAAGGGTCTATATATAAACGTTACAAGTGGTGTACTCATATTGAGAGATATATTAGCTGTGTAGCTAAATTTGAAATTTTGAAAAAAAAAACAGTCTGGATTTTAGAACTAGATTTTAGACCACCCGTTTTTTTTTTTTTTTCGGGCTGATCAAAATCATAAAGACACACGGTGTTTCTATTCCATGAGTATTCTAATGATATAGCTGCAGTAATGATATAGCTCCATGAAACCAAGAAGTTATAAAAAGGGATCTTTCAGGCTTGCTCTACTGTAACCAACACGTACAGACGGGCGAAGAAAACACAATTCACAAATCCTGAAACATGTAAGAACCTACAAGATTCGTCTGAACCTTTTTTCGTCACAATGGAACAAGAAAAATACCTGACTCGAATTCTGACCCCGCCACAACTAAAAACTTAATTATAATTAGGTTTCATTAGAACGAAGACGTCTTAATAAATGACACTGGGAGCGAGGAATCATTCACTACTTGGAGTGGCCGACTTCATTAAAGTGATCTTCTGTATTCATTAGAACGCAGTCAGGAGATGCAAGTGTCATTTGTATATCCGAAGAAATGTTTATGAGACGTCCCATGATCTTGTCCAGTTGTGTCTATTCAGATAAAAGAATGAAGTGTGTTGACTCAATGACTGATGTAGGGTTGTGAAAGGAAATCTATGTGTTTGAAATACTGAATGGACTATTTATGGACTTCTTTTAAAGAAGTCCATAAAATGAGGACGAAGGAGTTGGGTCGATGTGTTACGCAATTTGCAATGAAGTATAATGAACACTCGAGAAGTAATGACGCTAAATGAAATGCATTTTTTTTTATGAATAGAATAGGTTGTCATTGTTGAACACATATCTGCTGTGTGCATTTTTTGGAGATTTTTTGACATCTTGTCTTGTATGACTTGTTTGCTAACGGAATTTTCGTATAAAAACGCTGCTATGCGACTCTAAGCATTATACGGTTCTAAACATTATACTTCACATAAAATTTTACTGGAGAACGTGTTTATTCAATATGTTAGTCATAATTTTTGTGCTTACTAATTTACTTACGTAGGGTCGTGAAAGGAAATCTATGTGTCTGAAATACTTAATTCAAAGAAGTCCATAAAATGATGACGAAGGAAATTTGTCGATGGGTTACCCAATTTGCAATGAAGTATAATGAACACTCGAGAAGTAATGAGGTTAAATGAAATGCATTTTAATGGATGAATAGAATAGGTCGTCCTTGTTCAACCCATATCTGCTGTGTGCATTTTTTGACATTTTGTTTAGTAGGACTCGTTTACTAAGCGATTTTTCGCATAAAAATACTGCTGCAAACTCTAAGCATTATACGGTACTAAGCATTCTACTTCGCGTAAAATTTTACAGGAGAAAGTTTTTATTCGGGATGTTAAAGTTGTCATTTTTCACATCGCAGATAACGGTTTGACAACGATGATATTATCTATTTAAGAAGTGAGAATGTTTCTATTGTTTTATATACCAAATTTTATGAAAAAAAATGGATGAATAAGATTGCTGATGGGACTGTTTGCTTCTAAAAGGTGAATCAGGATTGAGTCCAGATTTGTTTTTTGTCTGAGTCCTCACTTTGTGAGTTTTCATATAATTTTGTGAATTTCTTATTACTTTCCGAACATGTACCCTGTAAAGAAAGTATTGTCATATTGAAGAAATTCGAATTCGAGATTTGGGTGTATGGACACGTTTTGAGGTCTTCTGAATTCATTTATGCTGTTTCTAAGAGATGTATGTGTGTGTATGTTTGTGTGTATGCGAGTGAACACGGTAGCTCCTCAACGGGGCATTTGATGGAGCTCAAATTGGGTATATAGGCTATTATAAACTACCGTCGCAAGACCGGTATGGATTGGGGTGTGTATAGGACTTAGTTTTTCGACAGGGCTACCACAAAGATTTCTTTTACATTATGGCCTATGGGGAGACATTCTTGAAAGTGCGCTAGCGTTTCAACGGTCCATTCGATGGAGCTTCAATTTGGTATATATGTTTGAGTGATTCATCGATTCAAATTGAGTGAAATGCGTGGTCATGATCTTAATCGTAAGTGTTCGTAAAGTCGAGTGACTCCAGATTTTTTTTCATTAGGGATGGCTCTTTCTGGGAATTCTTTGTTGGTTTGGATAACATCATAAAAATCACAATTAATTTTGACATTTAGAAGATGTTTCACGTTACATATTGAAAGTTATCCCTGTCTGCCGACCCAATGTTCCCCATAATAGTGTTACGAATTTTCGGGACAACCCGCTGTTCTGGGGTTTAAAGTAGTTCAAAATTCGTATTCTACACTTCCAATAGTTAAATTTTGCCTTTTGTGGCAACAGAATCAGTTCCCTAGAACCGTAGATACGGAGGTTTCGGATTCCCCATTCATTTCTGTAGCAGTTTCTAGAAATCTCGGGAAATAGGGGTCGTAGGACTTCGGTCGCTGTACATTTGGGGACTTATTTTGGGCGCCCAATGGGACGATATTTCGCCAAAAGTCGCCAAGCTTGGCGACACTTTGGTCATTGGGCGCGATTTTCCCAATGGGTCTTTTAAAGTTAGTTTTTCCGCATTAACTTGCATAGTAGCCTAATATTTCGCTTCTATGACGTCATCAAAATTCCCGCTTTATGTGGAATCTTCGAGAAATAGATTCTTCTGGAAGCTTCTTTTAGCTTCTGCGTCACCTATAAATACAAGCATGACAGAGGCCCCAGTACAGTGTGAATCGAGCGGCCGATGAGTACGGTGATTGGCGCTGTGAACCGTGTGATAAAAGCGGTGTTTTCGCGCTTGTGTATGAAGCTTTGTTTTTAAGTGCTGTTTGTCAATTCTTCATGGCTGAGTCTTGAGGGACTGTTAGTGTTGTTCCTCGCATATTTCCACTGAATCTTGCCTGTGGAAGTGTTTTATTTTGTGTGAAAATGACAGCATTGGCGATAGCTTCGGTACTGAGCGGACTGCTATGAACGAACTAGTGCCGTAGTGCGCGATTTGCAGCTGTGAGTCGACAGCTCTAGCAGCCATAAAGTTTGTGTTCCATTCTCAAAAGTGAACCCTTTTCTATAACCTACTGGAACTTAAGAAAGACGAACGCAGTAACTAGCAGAGTTTTCTGCATCGATAGAAAACTCTCTCAAATGGAGCAGATGTCCCAGGCAAACTGAACCAATATAGATATGAACTAATTTAGACTGTTTTAGAGAACCCATTTAGACTGTTACAGCATGAAGTATCAAGAATTGAATATAGCTTTTAACTTATCTTCATTAGAAACCTTCACAATAACATTTAAATTTTGAATTTTTATGAGGTTTTCAGTCATTTTTGCCACCCCCTTCCAATTCTGAAGTCAAGCATTTTCGGTCACCAGGCCCTGTTTAAGTAAGTTTTATATACCTTTTTTTTTCTTTCTTCTATTTGATATTTTAAGTTGATTTGAAATGTCCGATATTTTTGAGCCGTTTTGTCGCATAGACACAATCAGCCAACTCTTAAATTCACTCATAGCTTACGTTGATGAGATCCGAAAACAAACAAAAAAAATCTGATGTGTCCAACACATGACTTCCTTGCACGTCCATTAGATCAAAAATATTTTCGACGCACTTCCTCTAAATTTATTTGTTTGAAAGAGATAAAATATCAATAATAGTAAGGTTTAGCAATTTCTAGCCAAATATTTCGATATCGCCAAGCTGAGTTCAATTTGAAAGATTTCCTTCTGACACTTTATTTGGCGATATTTCACCAAAAGCCGACAAACTTGAGATAGTCTGCGAGATTTTGGGGATAGCCAAAGTAGTCAGTGAGCACAGACCTTCAATGAATTGAATGCATCTATACACCTCAATGTATTCAAAGTCATTTGGCTCACCCTGTAAATAAATTCTCAGTCGATTGCTGTCAAAAAAGATATTGAAAACAGTTAGATATTACAATAGTTCTAAATACAAAGTTAAAAAAATCTACGGGTTAAAGTTTTAGAGTTATACAAAATAGGAAATAATTTTTGGCGCCAAATTTGGCGATATTTCGGCGAAACTCGTCAATGTCGACGACATTTGGCGAGATTTTAAGCATAAACCAAACAATGACAGATTATCGCCAAATTTGGCGATATTTCGCCAAAACTCGCCAAGAACGATGACAAATGGCGATACTTTGGGCATGGACGAAATGACTGACTATCGCCAAATTTGGCGATATTTCGCCAAAACTCGCCAAGGTCGAGGACAGACGGCGAGATTTTGGGCATGTACCAAACAATGACTGTCTACAGTTGTGTTATAATGAAGATGTCCATAGACATTAAGGTACTGAAATTCTTTTCGGTGGTCCTGTAAATAAACTCTCCAGTAGATTGGAACCAAAAATCGAGATGCACAACTAGATGTTACAACATTCTTATATATGAAATTTCATAATAGTTTTTGAGATTTGAGAGTTAAATATGCACACACGTACACCAAAAGTCGCCAAGCTTGGCGACTTTTGGCATAGTTCTTGAGGGAGGCACGTGACCGTGGTCGGACCATTACCTAACTTATGTGGTAGGACGGTATTGTGCTTGAAATGGATGAATGCCCCTAAAATTGCTATTGACCGTAATGTATTGGAAATCTTTTGAGTGTTCCTGTAGCAGAACTATAAATGATAAAGGCACTTTTTTTAATAGAGAAATTCATTTTCTAACTCTTTACAGCATATATCACTTCTGAGTCGTTTGAAATAGCCCAATACCTCTAAAAAACGCTTTGATGAATTTCGGCCCATAGAGCGTAATGTATTTCGAATTTTTGGGCGGTCCTGTAGATAAACTATTCAGTCGAATGGAACCGAAAGGGGAGGTGCACAACTAGATGTTACAACAATCTTAAATATAAAGTTTCAACATTCAACGCCTAACAGTTTTTGAGATATGCCAGTTTAATGAATTTCGGCCCATTGAGTGTAATGTATTTCGAATGTTTTGGGCAGTCCTGTAGATAAACTATCCAGTCGAATGGAACCAAAAGGGAGGTGCACAACTAGATGTTACAACTATCCAAAATATGAAGTTTCGACATTCTACGCCTAATAGCTTTTGAGTTAGGCGAGTTTAATGAATTTCGGCCCATAGAGCGTAATGTATTTCGAATCTTTTGGGCGGTCCTGTACATAAACTATCCATTCGATTGCCACCAAAAGGGGAGGTGCACAACTAGATGTTACAACTATCCAAAATATGAAGTTTCGACATTCTACGCCTAATAGCTTTTGAGTTAGGCGAGTTTAATGAATTTCGGCCCATAGAGCGTAATGTATTTCGAATCTTTTGGGCGGTCCTGTACATAAACTATCCATTCGATTGCCACCAAAAGGGGAGGTGCACAACTAGATCATAGAACAATCCTAAATATCAAATCTCAACATTCTACGACCATTAGTTTTTGAGATATGCGAGTTACATACATACGTACGTACGTACGTACGTACACACGTACTTACGTACGTACAGACGGCATGGAAAAACTGGCCACAGTAGACTCGCCACTGGTCAAAATGAGTTGCAGACGCGTTAATAGGATCGTGCATGCTAGCCTACGATGAGATGCATCGAAAAAATTTTTAAAATTCAATTTAGAGGTAGTCAAAATCGGTTTTTATGTCGAAATTTGGCCCCCAAAATTTTTCGGGATCACATTACTTCCTTATACTACGTACAAGGAAGTAAAAAAAATTACAAATTCATACAGTGTTAAATTTGAACACTAGAGTCGTTTCCATTGAAATTTCCTTTTTAAGAGACATTAATGAATGTTTTTTTTTTTTTTTTTTGTTATATTTAAGATGCAAGGAATACTATTAAGATTCAAAGAATCGTAAGGAGTGACACGTGACAAGTCGTTTGACCACTGTATTTATGTCGTGAATAGATGTCTGATGATTTAATGTCTGTACCTTTTTTCGTCAAGATACAATTTTTAAAAGTGAATCACGGCTTTTGAAAAAAATATTAAATTGCTCCATTCACATCTGTCCAAATTAATAAATGAATCGCTGTATATCCAATTTTCCATAGATTTGATATTAGTTCTACAAGGTCTGTCTATTAAATTACAGGACTTGGAGCTAATACAACGGAATGAGTAATAAAAAACAAACATACGTTTAATAGTCCTCAAGATTTAACTATATATTTTCACTTCTCTTCATTAAAAGTCCTCACAATAACTTAAAAGCAAATTTTTAAAAATAAATTTCGAATTTTTATCAGTTTTTCAGTCATTTTTGCCCCCCCCCCCCTTCAAATTCTGAAGCCAAGCCCTTTCGGTCATCAGGCCCTGTTTAAGCATGCTTTATATACCTTTTTTTTTTTTCTTTCTTCTATTTGATATTTTAAGTTGATTAGAAACGTCCGATATTTTTGCGCCATTTTGTCGCATAGACACAATCAGCCCCCTTTTAAATTCACTCATAGCTTTCGTTGATGACATCTGAAGACAAACAAACAAAAAAAATTACGAATTCAAACAGTCTTAAATTTCAACAATAGACTCGTTTCCTTTGAAATTTCCTTTTTAAGAGACATTAATGAATGTTTTTACTTCCTTGTACGTAGTATAAGGAAGTAATGTGATCCCGAAAAATTTTGGGGGCCAAATTTCGACATAAAAACCGATTTTGACTACCTCTAAATTTAATTAAAAAATTTTTTTCGATGCATCTCATCGTAGGCTAGCATGCACGATCATATTAACGCGTCTGCAACTCATTTTGACCAGTGGCGAGTCTACTGTGGCCAGTTTTTCCATGCCGTCTGTACGTACGTATGTACGTACGTACGTACGTACGTATGTATGTAACTCGCATATCTCAAAAACTATTGGTCGTAGAATGTTGAGATTTGATATTTAGGATTGTTCTATGATCTAGTTGTGCACCTCCCCTTTTGGTAGCAATCGAATGGATAGTTTATGTACAGGACCGCCCAAAAGATTCGAAATACATTACGCTCTATGGGCCGAAATTCATTAAACTCGCCTAACTCAAAAGCTATTAGGCGTAGAATGTCGAAACTTCATATTTTGGATAGTTGTAACATCCAGTTGTGCACCTCCCCTTTTGGTTCCATTCGACTGAATAGTTTATCTACAGGACTGCCCAAAACATTCGAAATACATTACACTCAATGGGCCGAAATTCATTAAACTCGCATATCTCAAAAACTGTTAGGCGTTGAATGTTGAAACTTTATATTTAGGATTGTTGTAACATCTAGTTGTGCACTTCCCCTTTCGGTTCCATTCGACTGAATAGTTTATCTACAGGACCGCCCAAAAGATTCGAAATACATTACGCTCTATGGGCCGAAATTCATAAGCGTTTTTTAGAGGTATTGGGCTATTTCAAACGACTCAGAAGTGATATATGCTGTAAAGAGTTAGAAAATGAATTTCTCCATTAAAAAAAGTGTCTTTATCATTTACAGTTCTGCTACAGGAACACTCAAAAGATTTCCAATACATTACGGTCAATAGCAATTTTAGGGGCATTCATCCATTTCAAGCACAATACCGTCCTACCACATAAGTTAGGTAATGGTCCGACCACGGTCACGTGCCTCCCTCAAGAACTATGCCAAAAGTCGCCAAGCTTGGCGACTTTTGGTGTACGTGTGTGCATATTTAACTCTCAAATCTCAAAAACTATTATGAAATTTCATATATAAGAATGCTGTAACATCTAGTTGTGCATCTCGATTTTTGGTTCCAATCTACTGGAGAGTTTATTTACAGGACCACCGAAAAGAATTTCAGTACCTTAATGTCTATGGACATCTTCATTATAATACAACTGTAGACAGTCATTGTTTGGTACATGCCCAAAATCTCGCCGTCTGTCCTCGACCTTGGCGAGTTTTGGCGAAATATCGCCAAATTTGGCGATAGTCAGTCATTTGGTCGATGCCCAAAGTATCGCCATTTGTCATCGTTCTTGGCGAGTTTTGGCGAAATATCGCCAAATTTGGCGATAATCTCTCATTGTTCGGTTTATGCTTAAAATCTCGCCAAATGTCGTCGACATTGACGAGTTTCGCAGAAATATCGCCAAATTTGGCGCCAAAAATTATTTCCTATTTTGTATAACTCTAAAACTTTAACCCGTAGATTTTTTAACTTTGTATTTAGAACTATTGTAATATCTAACTGTTTTCAATATCTTTTTTGACAGCAATCGACTGAGAATTTATTTACATGGTGAGCCAAATGACTTTGAATACATTGAGGTGTATAGATGCATTCAATTCATTGAAAGTCTGTGGTCAATGACTACTTTGGCTATCCCCAAAATCTCGCTGACTATCTCAAGTTTGTCGGCTTTTGGAGAAATATCGCCAAATAAAGTGTCAGAAGGAAATCTTTCAAATTGAACTCAGCTTGGCGATATCGAAATATTTGGCTAGAAATCGCTAAACCTTACTATTATTGATATTTTATCTCTTTCAAACAAATAAATTTAGAGGAAGTGCGTCGAAAATACTTTTGATCTAATGGACGTGCAGGGAAGTCATGTGTTGGACACATCAGATTTTTTTCTATACAGGATGAATCTAAACTCTTGGACAAAACTTTAAGGGGTGATAAGAGCGCATAATAAGGAATCAGAATCACATAGCAATGTGGGGTCAAAACCACAGTTTTAAATTAGCCGGTAATAATCAATTTGTGAAAAGTATTGAAGTGTTCCTCTGATTTTTTTAACCAAGTTTCATAAACAATAGGCTCGTCTCCAAACATTTCATCCGTGAAATAAAATAGAATTTTTAAAGTAAACTAGAATTTTAGTCTTCTGTTTTCGGAGAAAAATACATTC
>JAWZYV010006584.1:0-49168 GCA_038373885.1 Cheiracanthium punctorium | reverse complement strand
GTAAAAATTACTCTAGTATTTGAAAGATTTTTCATAGTACAAAGTTACATATTTAAAACTTTTCTTGACTTACTTATTTAACATTAAATTAAGCTGTGATAGGCTATCGAATCAACTGATGATCGGGAGATTTACGGTGTACTGAACGTACACCGTAAATCTGCGGAGCCATATAACCTTCTAATGAATTGGATTGTAGGTAAGAGATGGTAATCGGGTAGCGTACTTCGAAACTGCTTCGTTCCTTGTTTTGTTGTAAAGAAATCAATTTTGATGCTCGTTTTATAGAAAACACAAACAAGTATCATTTTACAAATAAATTATTATTAATGTAATTAACAAAGTATTTTTCTTACTTTATTATTTTTAGGAAGAAGTAAGCATTCATACAAAAATGAAGGTAATATGAAAAGGTACCTAAAATAAAAACAGTCAATTTGCTAATTAAAATTATAAGTAGATAGCATTTGTACAATAGCAGATCATGTATTACAGTACTAAAGCCCCAATTATCCGCGCATTTGGGTGGCGAAGTCGTCGCGGTTATAGAAAATCGCGGACAACCCGAAAACGTCTAAATAACTAATATTAATAGTAAGCAAAAAACAATACTGAAAAGTAGCAAAAAGTTTTTAAAAACTTTGAAAGACTAAGTTTTTTTTAAAAAATCAGTCTTTCCTTTTGCTTCTGAAACACCTTTTCTTTATCCTCTTACTAGCAGACCCGCACGGCGTTGCCCGTGAACTCCTTAAATTATGCGATTTACAAAATTTGACATGTAAACTGCAACTGCAGATTAGTACTCTAGGCCGCAATTATCTTACAGAATGCGCAAGTTATAGTTCCCGAGTTACTGGTACCTACTTGCAAACGCACCACTTAAGACAACTCACTGCCGTGGCCGTCACATATTTCTCCCAGAAATATCGTGCAATTTGCATTATAATTGCTGGAGTTATTAAATATTTCATCCAATTAAACAAATTATCATGTAAAATCCGCAATTTTCGATTTAAATTTCTGAAAATTAGGAAATGTTAGGTCAATAAACGTATTAAATACCATAAAAAAATTTCATGAAAAGGCCCCATTAGGAAAAACGCGCCAAATAAAGAAATATCGCCAAATTTGGCGCTAAAAATAAGTCCCCAAAATTAGGTTTTCGAAGACCTACGACCCATAGAACCCGAGATTTCCAGAACATTACATATCAATGCAACAAAAAGCAAAATTTAACTATTTAACGCATAGAATACGAATTTTAAACTATTTTAAACCCCAGAACAGCGGGTTGCTCCCAAAATTCGTAACACAGGGTAAGAAAATTTCCGTTTTAGAACGGTTTTTAATTAATAATTAAAATTTTTAAATTCTGATTCTCAGGTGCACATTATCGGCATTCATGGGCTTATATATTCAAATTTTCAGAGTTCTGTGTGCAGTAGATTTGTCTGGAGACCGCACACAGACAGATTTACAAACATTCATTTTTATTATTATAGAGATAGATAGATTTGGCGTAAACCTGATGAAATTTTCGTGCCATTTCATGCTTCTCAAATGCAAACGATTTGTTTTATAGTAGCATTCGGGCGAAACTCGCCAAGCATGGCAACGTAAAAAACGGTTTTTTTACTTTTGCGGTTACCACTCACTTCAAGCATAAATCTTTTCATGAGGCCAAAGTTCGCCAAACATGACGATCTAAAATCGGTTTTTAATTAATAATTTAAAAAGTAATTAAAATTTCAAAATTCTGAGCCTCAGGTGTACATTACCGAAGGAATGGGCTCATATGTTCGAATTTTCAGAGTTCTGCGTCCAGTAGTTTTTTCTGGACATCGCACGCATGCAGATTTTCAGACATTCATTTTTATTGATATAGATTGGCGCAAAACTGACTAAATTTTCGTGCCATTTCATGTTTTCCAATGCATGCGATTTTGTTTCACAATATCATGCTGGCGAAACTCGCCGAGTATGGCATCCTGAAAACGGTTTTTAATTAATAATTAAAAAAGTAATTAAAATTTTTAAATCCTGATTCTCAGGTGCACATTATCGGACTCATGGGCTTATATATTCAAATTTTCAGAGTTCTGCGTGCAGTAGGTTTGTCTGGAGACCGCACACATACAAATAGACATATTTACAAACATTCATTTTTATTATTATAGAAGCTCCTTATGAATTCTGTATTGTTGCCTTCTGTGGAGTAGTTAAGGTTACTGATCGAGCATTCCATTCATTTTAGACTGTAGAATGATTTTACAGAATGCGAGTTGCAGTCTCGAGGACTATTTTCGACTGACTGTTTAAAATCGTTCCTTGTGAATTCCTGTGAACTGCGCATTGAAGGTTGTTCCGACATGTTTCTAGGAGCAATCATGTTTCGTTTTGGCATCCCGTTATGTTCTAGGCAGATACCCTTCGTGCAGGTTTGCCTTAACCTTCTGACACCGGCAGTACAACAGTTGTACCAAAAAATAAATATGACTGAAGAGCAGCTATGGTACATGCCTTACCCAAGACTTATTTCCCCTCGTTAGACTGGAAATCCATTCACCCTTCAAGGAAGATGGATAAAGAACTTCTAGAGGTGGGAATTTCTTTACTTATGCTGTAGGAGAGTCAGACGTGTTGTTAGATATAATTGACTTGGGGAAGAGTGGTAGCCAATTATTCGGAATTCGTCATCCGGATTTGCATTTTGCTTGGCGACATGTGTGGTCAGTGATATTTCCCTTTCTCTCCCTGCCCATCTACCAACAAAAGCCAATTAACTAAAAAGTGGGGGGATAAAATCTTACAGATCCTGCCGGTATCAAGGAGAAAAATTCTCATGAGTGAGACGTGGCGAGAAGGTTAATACACACAACACAACGACAACCAGTTTGGGGAAAAAAAAAAAAAAGTTGTCATCATTATTTTATAGAATCTACTCGGTTAAATTTTTCCTACATCGAATTAACCTTGCGTTTGTTTTGTTAACAGTAATTGATAGTATATTTTCCTTCCTAGCAAATTATCTCCGTTTTGAATTTATTATATTTGCTATTGCCTTCCTATAGTGACTTCAAGTCAGATATGTTCATACACGATAGTCACACTTATTAGTGAATTGTCATCGTATTTACCAGCTTGTCAATTCTTAAGAACTAATGCAATCACACGCTTCATTGGAAGATCAGGAGCCATTTTTTTGTGCGAAGACGCGCTCCTCTAGCGAAAATGACAAATTGAAAGAAACGCTTCAATGACTGGTTTGTTTATGAGGCGAAAACTTTAATAGCATTTGCATATGAAAATTTGTTAGTGAGCATTTTCTTGTATGCAGTTTTATTAAGGCAGGATCTATTGTCTGTCTCCCTTACTCTGTTTTTTACTTTCCGAACATGTACCATGTAAGGAAAGTATTGTAATCATGAAAAAATTCGACTCCGAGATTTTGGTGTATTGACACGTTTTGAGGTCTTCTGAATTCATTTATGCTATTTTTACGAGATGTACGTATGTATGTGTGTTTGTGTGTATGTGAGTGAACACGATAGCTCCTAAACGGAGTATTCGATTGAGCTCAAATTGGGTTTATATGTTATAAACCCCCGTCGCAAGACCGGTATTGATTTTGGTGTGTATAGGACTTATAGTTTTTCTACATGGCTACGACAAAGATTTCTTTTACATTATGGCCTATGGGGGGAAATTCTTGAAAGTGCGCTAGCGTTTAAACGGTACATTCGATTGAGCCCAAATTGGGTATATATGTTATAAACCACCATTGTAAGATCGGTATTGATATCAATGTATTGCAAACTCATTATTTATCAATATATTTTTTATATTGCAATAAAATACCATTATTTAATAGTATATATTTTTAATGAAATTGCAAATAAAACTCATCATTTATCAGTATATTTTTTACTATATTGCAGTTAAAAATCATTATACTTGACAGTTGTATCCAAACTGCTCTTGGTGTCATTATTTGGTGCAAATATTTCATTTTATAACAAAACCTTTCCCATATGTCAGTGCTTCGATCATTAATACTACGTGTATTTTTTGGTAACTTTCCGGCGGATCAAGCCTGTTTTGAATTTATCACATTTCCCATTGTGACTTTAAGTCAGATTCCATACATGACAGCCACACATGTAAGCAAATTATCATCGTATTCACCGGCACACGTCTGTCCTTAAGAACTAATGCAATCACATGCTTCGATCTTCATCGGAAGATAAACAGGAGCCATTTTTGCGCGGAAGACGTACGTGCTCCTCTAATTAGCGCCTCCACAGCTTATCTTTCGCACCCTCGAAGATGACAAATTGAATGAAACGCTTCCATGACTCGCTTGTTTGATGTGGCGAGAACTTTAATCGCATTTGCATATGAAAATTTGTTAGGGAGCATTTTCTTATGTGTGTGTGTGTGTGTGGGGGGGGGTTATTAAGGCAGGATGTATTGTCTCTTTCCCCTTTCGTCTTTTTTTTTTTCTTTTATCTTCTGTCTGTTTTAAGGAAGAGGTTTGATTTTATTATCTGAGTTATCAAAGTATATATAATGTTTTTTTTCGTTTTTTTTTATTGTATGCAAATTTGGAGTAACAAAACAAAGATTGAATAATTTATAAGTCATTCATTTTTTTAAAAAGTCTTTGGCAAAAAAATAGAGTACATAATTAATCGAGATATTGGCCTTGGGCTTCGAAGATTTTAAGGAAGCCCCAATTGACTAAATTTACGTGTCTTATAATCTCAAATAACTTTCCAATAAAACTATTTAAACCAATATTGGCCATTACCCCTTCTCACTGTGATTTTTTAAAATTAAAAAAATTATGTATTTTTGGAATAGTTGTCTTATAAAGACAGTTGTCAGATGCAACGCATCTGGTACTGTGAACAGAATTTGTGATGTTCTGAAAATTTCCGCCTCAGAAAAGGACGTACAACGTTCACTTTAATCCATGTGTCGCTCAATACTTTAGAATGGGAATCTCCATAGCGAAAAAAAAAAATGATCTCAAATATGTCACCAGAGAACTCTGATAAACACATCGGGCTAACGCAAGTGCACATGTGCTTCTGTATTTTAAGATTGAAATTGTACAAAACAATTTTCTGGCAACAAAATAATTCTTATTCGTATCAATGGAAATTACACTCAATGCATTTAATTTTCATTCACTTAAATTAAATAAGTATTTTCATATTCTATTTTCAGCATGAAGGTTTCCGTAGTTATCATAACCCACTGCTGTCACTTCATTTGTTAATTCAGCAGTCCAATGAAACTGATATCTTTCATTTTTAGAGTTCTTAAACTCGAAAAATAAAAATAGATGAATGTGAAGCAAACGGATTTCCCCTATTTCTCACGAAGAATTTCCGCTAACGCAATCATAAGAAAAATCCATGTTCTGAACGTATTCTTGTCATCGTATGGAAGAAGTTGTCGTGTTCAAAAGATTTCGTTCTTCTGGGAACAACCCCTTTTATATTAATGCTGAATGCAGAAGAGATAATTTTATTTGTGAAAAAAAAAAAAAAGTTATACTGGGTAATCTCGAGAAGCTATTTCCAACGAACTGGAATTACGATTTTCCCTTCAAAGACTAACGTGACATCAAAATGACGCCATTTCAATTACTATACAAAAGTTTGTGTGACTCGTAATTTGCATTTCTTACTCTCGATATTCAAAGAAGATTTAAAATAGTGAAAAATCGCAAAAAATTGGGTAACGGATGGATTTTCAGATTTTTAAAGAAAACCAAAATTTGCTCAGTATTTTTTTACGTACTTGCAAAAATTCAAGCCGATTGGTCAAAAGGTGTGGATTTGTATGCAATTTATCCAAACAAACAAACAACGCAGATTTTCTTTTTTATTTATAACTAGCTGCGTGCCCGTTCTTCGCACAGTAGGAAACGAAAATTTTCCTTACATGTGTAATTCGAAATTATTCGTGATGTGGAATTTAAAAAAAAAAAAAGAGCAAAATTATTTGACTCTTAATGTAAAGTTTGTGTCATGAGTACTAACCTGATCATTGCAGTATAATGACTCAAAAAACTACGTCAGTGTCATTCACTATTAAAAAAGTGGAAAGCTTAATAGTTTGCAGAGAACTCCTGGCTTTCAAAATGTCTTATTTCTACATCATACTGTTTTTTTAGGCTCAAGTTGTAGCATTAAATACCTAAGACACTACATGAAATGGAGCACCATTTATTTCTTTCCGAAAATGTACCATATAAGGAAAGTATTGCAATCATGAAAAAATTTCGACTTCGAGATTTTGGTGTATTTACACGTTTTGAGGTCTCCTGAATTCATTTATGCTATTTTCAAGAGATGTTTTTAAAATAGCTGCGCACCGGCTCTTCATACGGGAAGAAAGGAATATTTTACTACTAAAATCATATCTGCATGTGACAAAACAGAATTTCATTTTTAAAAAAGTTCTAGTAATCCCCTCTGTTGAAATGACTGCGGGATATATTAACGCAAATTAGAATTACTTTTCGTTTAGTTGGTTGTAAGACAACCGTTGAAAACGGATAAACACTTTTAATTTCATGAAATATTTATTAACGTGGTACATTGCGATTTATTCATACTATCTTTACAAATCTAATAATACTACCTATTACGTACATTAATACTATCTATACTCGCTTCTCCCTCTTCAAGGCTCCCTTAAAAGAAAACAGCTTAGATTATTTGGCCTCAATGGGATCTTTTGATTCTGTGGCGATTCTTTGCAATTTACGCATTAGCATAAATAATAATCATTTCACATAATGGTTGCCATTAAGGAAACTCTCCATATATATTTAATTTATACATAGTTTTATAAGATTGGCGTATTTAGCGCCGTAAACCATTTCATCTTACTGTGGGGAGAAAATATCCAAGGGGTGCCATTTTAAATATCCAATAGCGATATCTTTTATATCCTCCATAGTCCTGTCTCCTGAAAAACATCAAACTGTGTAATCTCGAGGAGCTACTTATTCCCATTTTAATTGTGACAGGGCGTTAGAGTTACAGAGTTTACAAATTTCACACATTTTTTTTAATTTATGACGTCACTGTTTGACTGCCGTAAAGGATACCCCGGTAGATTAATTTCGGAGTTACTTTAGATATTTCGCATAATTGTTTTCAAACGGTATCATTAAAACTTTGCGTGACCTTTATGGAGGAACGTAATTCAACGTTAAAATAAAACTATACTCGCAACCTGCATGCGTATGTTAGGCAACGCCTGCGCTAAATTAAATGCCAAAAATAAAAATAATAAATAGAAAAATTTTAATATATCGCGCTTTGAAACGAACTTTGTAACTTTTAAAATGAACATTTTCAGCGCCGTGAAAACATTTCAATTTTTAAATAAGCACCGGATTAAAATACCACTTGTAATAATAATAATCGTGAATTTCTTAGTTTATTTCTACAGTAAATTTTAATCAAAATATCGTCTCCCTGTGTTGAAAATAGAGCTGGAATAAATGAGTTAAAATTATGGCGTAATTTTTAGGTATCTTAAAGCATTTGACGTCATAGATCCTCACTTGCGAATTGAAATTCTGATATCCCATTTAAAAACTCGATTGGTTGAAAAAACCCTTTTTTCTAATCCTTTCTGTGGCAACAGCCGAACATAAATTCTCGTGCCGTGATCGCAATGTAATGAATGGCGTAAGATCGCGTTGATGCTATTAAATTCTAAACATTAGGCTGCATTAAAATTCGTAAAAAATCATCTAATTTACATAATTTTTTCGTTTTTATTTTAAAAGAGGGAGAAAAGAATGTTTCACGATTTGTCAAAATATCTAAAAGTTATGACGGATAGAATTCAAGATGCGACAGTTTTAAAATTATTTTACGAAAAAAAATCGCGAAGCAGATGTTTGTAAAAAAATTCCTAAAAATCGGTAAATCAGGTTAAGTATTCAGAACAAACTGTTTTTAAAAGAAAATTTTCTCCTCTATCCGATGATACAAATGCCGTTTTGCTGCGAGCGTAATTTCCGCCGTTATTACGAATTAGGTGAGAAAAAATGCCAAAAATCGCATAAAACATAAAATAAAAAAAAATCTAGGTCGAATTTTGAAAAAATCGCTTCGAGGTGCACAACTACATATTTACATCTTCCCGAATACCAAATTTGGTGTTTCTAGGTGTAGCCGTTTGTCCGTAACGCTGCTGACAGACACACACACACACACACACACACACACACACAGACACCTTCTTTTATAATAAGTAGAGATTCCTCTAAATATTGAATCCAGAGTTGTGCATCATTAACTAAAATATAAATTGAACTAAGCATTCAACTAAAAAATAATAGTTGCTATTGAAGACAACTAAATGTTCAAGTAAAGCAGTTATTGTTACTTGTCCAACTAACTTGGCTAAACAAATTAGTTTTAGCTTTCTGTTCAACTAAAACTAATTCACTTGAGCGGAGTTAGTTCACCCTACAACTAAAACTAATAGTTTCTAGTGAATCTTTCGACTCACAATGAATAGCTTAGTCGTAGTTTTCAAATAACAGCTAATAACTAATGGGGGCAAGAAATGAATGTTTAATCGCAACTTGATTTTGAGGCCACTGAGCTGTAAGAAGAGTGGACCCATAAACTTGCCAACTCTGGTCGTTAAGGTCAATAATTTTGGACCGTCGAACTATAGGGCGAATTTTACTTTCCCTGCTGTTGGCTTTGAATTTTTCTTTCTTTTTTTTTTTTTTGGTTCGTAATTTAAAAAAATTTCGAGGAGGCACTCGCGGATAATCCGCACCACGGATCATCCGCTCGTGGATGATCGGGGCTCTACTGTACTTGAGTGAATATTTTACACTGTAAAATTTCGTTTGTTTTTATAACGAAAGAAATTATTATCAAAAAGTAGAATAAGAGATTGTTTCTAAGGAAGGGAGGAGTATTGAAGAAATTGGGTAGAGAGGAGGAACTAGGTCCCTATCAAAATTTGGATATGTTGTTTATTAAATGACAATAATCAAGATTTTTTTGTTATATAGATAAAATAAAATCATTTAAAATAATAATGTTTTCCTTAAAAGAAATTGCTTTTTTAAACCTTTGTTCTTTTATCTAAAAGAATATTTTCAGGGAATTATAAAGCCGTTCTGGTGTAGTTGACATAATATTTCGTGATTGTACTAATAATTAAAAATTTCCTTTTTCTTTCAGAGTTTAACTAAGTTTTAAATGGTGAAAAAAATTCTTAACTTCATGCCACTCACGAGAACTCACCTTTTGCTGGATTCCATATAGCATGAATTTTATCAAAATTAATATTCAGGTGCGTATCCAAGGTTAAGGGTAAGAGGGGCTGCAGATCCCCCGAAATCTGACCTATTAGTACTCAGCTAAAAGATCATCATTTAAAAACGTAGCAAACACAAATTTTTCTAATGCGAAATTCTAACTTTCCTTGCCAAAGTTTATTTCTTTTCTTGTTTCTTCAAAGTCAGTAAATACTTCTGAACAGCTTAAAAAACAAACCAATCATGTTAAAGAGTGGAAAAAAACCGATAATGTTTCTTCACCCGATGCAAAGTAGTAATACTAGCAGTAAATCTGTAGGAGGGACCGGGTGCTAGTGGGGCACTTTCTTAGTTTAAGCTGTATTTCAGCGAAATATGCAGATATTTATAAACAAAATTACACTAAATTAAAACGTGCACATGTGATTACCAAAAAATGGTTTAAAATGATGGTTTAAAATGTTTTTAAAGACCTACTAATAAAAATTAAAAAATCAATTTTTGAAATCATTGTCCAATTAGTTCCCCTATGCAGGGCTAACGAGACAAATATAAAAAAATAAATAAAATTTATACTAAATCAATCAATAAATATAGACTAAATTATGTATGTGAAACAATCTAATTACAAAATATTTATAACAATGCTCTTTCATATTTTTTTTTATTTCTGAAGTAATATTTAAGGTCATATATAGAGGGAAAAAAACTCAAAATTGTAGATGATGGCACAGTTTGTCGGTCAATATTATGTAGTGCCAATTTTGACACATGTCACCAATATCTGTCCATTGCTTATCTTCTTTTTCTGGATATAAACTGACTTTAAAACAGTTAGATACTTCCCTTAGGTAGTTCACAAGCATTTCATCATTGCTAATCTCACTAATGATATCGATGTAATGGAACACTTTTCACTTTCCTGCAAATTTAACTAGAACAAAATCACTTACATTTATTTTTTTTTAAACTTATCTTAGATATTGCACCACTAAACTCAGTGGACGAGTTCTGTGAAGACATGCTATTGTCTACACAACTGTTCGAAATTTTACAGAGTTCATATTGTTAGGCTATAATAATTTTTTATTAGGCCTAAATTCATTAAATTATAGGCATAATTAATTTATTAACAACTTTTTACTGATGATTTATATCTAAAAATGTATTTTTTATATAATAAAAGCTGGCTTACTGTCTCTTCAGCTGTCCCATTTGTCCCATTAGACCCCACAGTGTAAGAATTCAAAATTTCAAGAATAGAAAACCACATTTTCTATCACGCAATGCTGGATTTATATTATCATAATATACACGATATCTGCTATCTTAGATAAAAGAATCTTTCCATTAATTAAAAGTTATTTTAAATGATAAAAAAGTTAAATATAAAAATTACGATTTACTTTGATGGAGTAGCAATAACATGGTGTTCTCAGGCTTAGTACTGCAATGGTTGGCCTGTTGTTATTCAAAGATGTAGTATCACTGTACCCATTCTGTAGTGCACAAACTTTTCATAGAAATATTTTATTTTGAAAACTGTTTTGTCGCATTAGCCCCCAGTCTCATCTATATTTCATGCAACTTTCAGAATAAAATCATAAGCCCAAAAATAGTCTTCAAAAATGGATCGAGGAGTTAGTTACCTGTTTAAGAAAATATTGCAGAATTCCTTGTGTTTAACGTTTTCTCTGTTTCGTAACTTCTATAGGTTTATTGTTCGTAACAGTTCACAGTACAATTTGTACAGAGACATTCTAAATTTTTCCGAGTCTCTAGCTCAATTACATTTTAAATTTTTCCGAATCTCTAGCTCAATTACATTTTTTAAAAACTGTTCAAAAGTTGCAAGATTTCTAATAAGAACAGTCTTTTGATGACTTTTTCTTTAAGAGCTGTCGTAGTGGAAAGGGGAATTTCACCAATGAATAACAAAGAATTCCTAGCACTCGAAAATTAAACAGCATGTTTTAAATGCAGTAACACAGATTGCTCTAAATGGAAACAATGTTAAGGTGAACTAGATTTTGTACCTGCGAGTAGACATTGTTTTAACACAGCACTTGGCGTGCGACACATTCATAGTTATACAAAAAATAATAATAACAAAAATCTAAAGTATTTCTATCAAAATTTGTTGATTAGTATTCCACAATTTTATACCTCTTATGCGATACATAAGAGTGCCTATAAGTTTGGTTCTTTTATCTACTGTGCAATGAACATTTGAAATATATTACAGAACTCATAAATGCAATGTGGAAAAAAAGGACAGATAACAATTTTTGAAGACAGGCAAACATTCCCGATGGTCGTCCTTGTGGACGGGTTAGATTTTGCTGATTTTGTGAAGTCTGGTAGCTGTACATACTAAAGTTTCCCTTATATGATCAATATTTTAGAAAATGCGTCCAATTGTTAATACAATATTAGGAAAACTAACTTTTGCTACAGACATCATCAAAAATTGCAGAACATAACGCTACTTCTTCCTGTTTCAATGATGAAAAAATCCGATGACTTTTCTGCAAAGTAAGAGCAGTTACCAGACAACTCAAAAATTGCCTGGTAACTGCTCTTACTTTGCAGAATGAGTTTGTTCTAAACGTCACTAAAATTGTGTCTCAAACTTTGCAAATGCATTATCCTTCGGTCCCATTTTTACTCGTATTGAATGTAGCGAAGAGTATGCCATAAGTCAGAAGGCTGCCGAACGCGGAGAGAATGAAATTTTTTTCAATAACAATGGAGTTGAGAATCTTAAATCCTTCAATACGTTTTTTCATTGACGAGACAAGCTTACAAGACTTTCTTAGCGGTAAAGGCTTTGCTGACAACTTCTGAGCAGTGGTTTCAACATCCGCAGTAGCATTTATAACATGGGAACCGAATGTGCATAAACATACAAATTGAAGAAGGTAAACCACAGCTTCAACCCAGAATGATACGGCTGCCGAAAGTGAGATATCAAGGAAAAAAGCGCAGTATAAATATCTCGAAAAGCAAGAAAAAGTGCGCTGCTATCAAACAAGAACAGACTCGGCTGTAGAATTTTGTTGGTGGTTGAAATTTCATCCGATATTTTACAATGAACATCAAAGAGAATTTTCAAATGTTTTTCTTTGCTGTGCTGAAGTTGTTTGTTCAATGCAATCAACGATTCACTAATCAGGAAGCAGACAGAGCAAAAGTAGGCTGTGAAAGTTCCATGGCAAAAGCTGATGAAGTAGAATAATAAACACACACAATAACCAGGTTTGGCAAAAGGAGGAGGTACAAATCCAAAGAGACGGTACGTTACAGGTAAGTAGGGAACAGCTTTGTACAAAAAATAGATAGTATTCAATAATATAGTAAAGTCATTAGTTAAAAGCACTATGTTTAGCTTAAATGTGAACTTCCTCACTAGCATCTCATTTTCAGCAAAAACATTGTAAATTAAAGCCAATCGTTTAATTGTGTTTCTAAGCATTTTTCTCTTTATGTAAATCAATATTCGGCTCAGAGAATTCAATAATAGAGGTATGATATTCGATACTGCCTGTCTTCTGCTTATAATACCATTTTTCAGGGATATCAACTGCTCAACTGAATCGAGAATGAATCTCCCTTCGAATATAAAAACCAACAAAAATGAAACTGCAGTCGAAATTGTGCATAGGTTGGTACAGTAGAGGCCTTTATCAAAGCCCAATCCATGAAGCCATAGATACCTGTTTAAGTTCTATGCAGGTCTTGAATAGAATTTCCTTTAGTACCACGTTCACTTCGTTTACATGATTTCCGCTTGACGAACACGTCCTTTTTATGATTCCAATTCATAATTTAAACTCACAAAGGTATATGCATTCGAAGTTTCAAAAGATACTTATTTATGTAAGTTTTACCGTGCATTTACTTACTCATATATTATGAAATTGGGATGTAAATTACATTATTCTGAGTTATGCAGTTGAATTGAATTGAGAAAATGTTTGTTCTGCCCACTCAAATTTTAGTCATTCGAAAGTGCGTTGAAAAGGGACTTGCAATGAGGCTCCACGTTTGAGTATGTCTAGCTGAATAAAAAGTTGGATTCACATCATAAGTATGAAAAAACGATTGTTATGCCTATATCAGCCTTTCTTTTCCCCAGATACGTACACATATGAATCACAAGGAAAATTTTTTTTAGCCGTTTCAAGAAAGTGCACCGAGATATATTTCTTATCTAAAAAATGAAGAATTTCTGGTCTAAAAGATACTTATATCCACTTCTCCAAGTGAAAACGAATTAATGTTTGAACATAACACAATCAATGAATCACAAAGTGTTATATAATAATTTCCATGGCAACTGGGGACTGTAACTTACAAATAATTTGCTTTCATAGTTAGAAACAATAAAATGAGGAGCGATTTCAAATGTTGATTATCATACCGTGATGCTGAATTCTGAATTTGAAATGCTGAATTCTAAAACTTCAATTAATTTTCTTTTACAGTACACGCAAAAAGCTTGAAAAAGGATAGGAGATTATGACTTTATTATGACTAAAACGATATATTTATGGAAATCCGAAACTAGTAACTGATAAAGATACTTTGAAAATATTGAAGCACGTATTTAAAATGCATCAAATAAGATATATACATATATTATTTATAGAACAAAGTAAACTGTGTGTTGTTGAAATTCCAAAAAGAAATCCATTTCAAGCTGAAGTCCACGTTTATTTATCCAAATCTTTTACCAAAATAATATATTTTTGCTTACAATAATAAAATAGACAGTGCTATAATTATCTTGGATTGTCGTTTCAATTGCACTGCAACTAAATATTATTTCTGGAAATTTCGATATTGCCTGCTTCAATCCGGACAAAAGGTTTTGAAATTATATGGAATATCCGGCCTATACAGCGTATCCACGTATACCTTGACTTTATTTTTCCACAGGCAACCGCTATTTCTAGATCCATATTTCCAATTACAAAAATGCTGAAAATGAGATGCAGAGTGAAGCTATGCTTAAAGCGGAACAATAAAATTTAGTGAAAAAATACACGATGTAAATTTGTATACAGCCCACGCTCCTTACATTCATATTTAGAAAAATCTTGACAATAAAAAAATAATGAAAACACAAAAAGCCCGCCATTGGTATGACCAATCTTTAAGGAGATCTGAAACATGGTGTTTAGTTAGGCTGTTCTACCTTTAAAGGGAGGTTTTCGGTTGACTTTAACGAGCGGAAGGAATTAAACTTACAATCACATAACTATGAGAATTTTCAGAATGCTTCCTTGGAAACTATTACTGTGAACTAGCATTGAGCTAAAGCTTGAAGAGTTTAAAAAAATATATTGTTATATTTGACACTTTATCAGATAAGAACGCTATTTTTTTTTTACTTTTGCTCACGCTCAGAAACAAAAACTATAATTATGAAAGTTTTCAGAATGTTTCTTCGGAAACTACGAGGGCTGATCAAAAAGTTGCACTTCCAAGTTATGGCCATTTATTAAATAACCTATACAAAAGCAACACGGCTATGACAGCATACAATATAAGTTCACTTTCCCACATAGTTCCCAAGAGACTCTAAACATTTCTCCAAACGGACAACCCACTTTTCGATTCCGGTTGCATAGAAATCTCCTTCCAGCGCTATATAACCACACGGAAACGGCTGCTTTCACCGCCTCATCATTTTGGAATCGTTGCCCACCGAGAGAGTTCCTTTTCGAGCTTACCGAAAACAGAAATCACATGGCGCTAAATCGGGACTGTATGGATGATGTTGCCATACCTTCCACTTAAATCGCTGCAGCAGTTCGCCCGTTTGGCGGGCCGTGTGAGGTGTGAGGGTAGCCACATTAAATTTATAATTATTCTTTCAATGAGTTATCAACAATTCATTTACAGTTCCATGATAGAACTTCAAAAAAAAAAAAGAAGAAAGAAAGAATTATGATATTTGTCTTTTGCTAAAAAAGAGCTTAATCTTGGAGGGGAGAGGAAACGAAGACATTCAAGCTAAAGGCGCGGGGGCCCGTAGCATTTGCTACTTTTGTTATATGGCTAGTCCGGCACTGTGATTAGCGTGGCAGGCTCAATGAGGAACGGACGAAAAGCCACGCCACGAACCTAACAAATTCATCGCACGGAAGGCTTTAAAAGCCCAATTACGGATAAATTTAACTTCATGACAATTTGTAAATATGTGTATTTATAGTCATGCAGAGCCTGGCTAAGACATTCGGAGGTTCTAGGCCAAGAACTGTTTCGGGGTCCCTGTGCAGTTATACCTTGTTGATGCATATCGTCGCAGGGTACACATTTTTGTTGTAAATAAGGAGGGGGCCCTTTGTTCTATAATTTTTTAACTTAAAGTCCACAAAATTCTACTGCTCAGAAGTTATGCTTCAGATGAGTTCGTGTCCCTGAATGCTCCTTTGTAGAATGCTTTGAACCTTTACATGCTTCTTTCATACCTGACTACAGTGTAAACAAGCACTTTACCACAGCGCAATGCGTTGTTAAATTGCATCGATTAATTTATTGAGATTCATGTTTCGTGCTAATTTGTTTAAGAGCTTAAAACAATTTCAATCATTTTGGAGGCCTAGTTGGCCTGTCTGGTAATCAGGACCTGTAGTCATGTATATAGAACCAATAAATGTTCATGTAAGGGCTCTTAATATTCCATCACTAAAATTGAAAAATTTCAGTACTTAACCTCCTTTCTCCCACTGCTTACAATGTTGGTGCTGAATTTGAATCAAATGAGAAAACCATGATTCATGCCTTGAATTCATAAAACAACATTATGGACATGCTGATTTTATTATTAATTCCTGTACTACAAAACTATTAAACTTAGAACCGGTGATAACTTCTTCGTATGTAAAAGGGTTATTATGTAGACTGTACAATGAAATAGAAGTAAACATAAGAAACTCAAGCCCGTTAAATTTCACGGTCATACGGTCATTTATTAAATCCCTTACTATTAAAATTACTCCCTCCAGATTCAGTTTTGGATTTAAGCCGAAAACGAGATGAGGACGCGAATTGCGAGGCTTTGGAAGGAATGAAATTTTTGAGAAAAGAAGTTGAATCGAAAAAAATTGCGAGCTGTAATGAGCTCCCACAAAAATTACGAAACTAAACGTATCCCTTTTCCAAATTTCTAAGAGGACTCTGACAAACTTCTCAAAGATATTATTCAAAGTCTAAAAACGTAGCGACCGCTGCAACATTACATACGCAGGCAACAAATATTTCTGTGTTTTGTGATTCTGTAAATTCTCGTAATTCTGTAAATTGCAAAAAAATTCGACGTTGAACTAAAGATAAGTAAACTTAAATCAGACGGTAGGTGCTGGTTGTGTTTCAAAAGAAAACACGTCAGCAGCACGATGAACCGAAAAAAGAATTTTTTTTTTTAAATCAATTTTCTAATAGTGCAGAAAAGGTTCTCTCTAGGTTCAATAAAAACGGTGTAAAATATCATTGTGATTAAATAATATCTTCTGCCAGCGCAACGAACTTGAATTCTCAGGATTTGGGATAAAAATAGGCACATTTTACTCTGCGTAAAAAACATAATTACTTTTCCCGACAGTTATTCTAATAGTGCGGGAAATGAACTAACTGGGTTTAATAATATATGCCTAAATTATTTTTCTAATCAAATCATATCTTTCTGCCTTCGCATCGCACTTCAAATTTTGCAATTCTACAAGAAAAATGCACTTTTTCAAGTGATGCCACATTGGCGCTTTGTGACCGGTGCAGAGGAAAAGAAAGGATAGTTAAGTTCCTTCAACTGCTGATCGCTGTTGGAATTTCATTCTTTGTACTGTTAGGTCACTTTAGGCAACTGAGATTGCGTGTATGTACTGTTTATCATGCGGGCTTGAGTCTATGTGCATGGAGCACCAGAACTGATTCAATCATGCCGTAGTAATTTGTCATTGCCATTAAATAAAGTCATTACCGCAGGAAATCAAAGCAATTTGGGGCCCCCTCAAGCCCCGGGGTTTCTGAGGTCCTCTGCTGCGCCACTGCCTAAAGACGTAAGATTACGGGTAGATAAATAATGTACTCTGATATATGTATATATATATATATATATCCTATTACTCTAAAGTAGTATATCCATTTTAGGGGGCCTCTCTCGAGCGCATATTAACAATCCTTACATTCATTCGGAACCTTATGTTGTTTCCGAACACACAACCCCGAATCGAGATCGCTGACGTCATGCCTGCCCAACAAATTTCAAAACTGGGGAGTCTGTACGGCAAAAAACGTATGAATTAAAATGATTAATTAACATGATATGAAATACCAGCGAAATAAACATACAGGCAGCTTCAAATAGTTTTAGATGAAACGCAATAAAAGAATATATGATTTAAATTACGAGTACATTACGTATCTTATTTTAAACCTCATTTTTCACTGGTGCTGCCATCTGTTATTATATAAGTAGACTTATATGACACGTTAAGTACGCTTTTTATAAACGATTTTTCAGAAAATTTAAAAAAATTCGCTAGGCTGTTTTCAATGTGTGTCCATAATTATTAGGTTTAATTTAATTAAAATTATTATAAACTGAAATGATTCGCATATTGCAATTATTCAATACTTATTTAGTAGAATTTTTTCCCCTTAAAAATAAAAGAAAATATTTTGTGAAAGGTTATAAATATCATTTCTTGAATAATGGTATGTACTCAAAATATTAAAAAGTGACTTAAGTTACAACTCGATGCATGAGATTTAATCAATTAATAAAAAAGGGAATTTAAATAATTCATTCGATTTTTTGTTTGCAGTTTAGTTGTAGTGTGGATATTTATTAAAAAATTTACAAATTAAAAAACATTTAACTACTATGTTTGTATTAAGTATAATGTTGGATTTCAAGTATATTTAACTGATTGAATTATTTTAATTTACATTGCGATTTTTTTAAAATTTACATTCAAGGTTTTTTGTTTGTGAATTTTATTTAATGTGGTAATTAACATATTTTCATATATTCCAGGATGTTTTTTTTTTCTCTTGAATTTGAGGATATATATTTTAATTCTTTACTTTTGAATCAGGGATTACGATTTTATTAAAAACCATTTTAACGTTAATGGTTTTTCATTCATTTATTGCTGAAGGTGTTGGTTAACACTTTAAAAGCACTTTAAGCCTCATTGTCTCTCTAGATAGTGACACAACTTTTTTTTATAAATTAGATATCTCTCCTTGTATCTCTTGATTAGGGATTATTCCTGATATTCTTCATATGTGAATTTGTCCGTATTTCTATAATTTTGATGGATATGTTGATATATATACATACAGTAAAATTCCTCTGAGATATCAACTATCTTAACAACCATTATTTTTTGTTGAAAAGCATTTTCTGCCATAGACCAAGTCAAAAAAAATTCTTATAATTTCTAAATAAAGTCATCAGGAGAGAAAAACAATTTGGAGAGCTGTTTGTCTAAAACCTGCAATTTATAAACAAAATTTAAAACTGTCTATGTCAGAAAATGCTTTTCCACAAAAAATAATGGTCGTTAAGAGAGTTGATATCTCAGTCATTTTACTGTATATATATATATATATATATATATATATATATATATATATAACAGTAAAAAGGCTAATCTTACGAATCAAGGAATCATTCTACAGCAGTTTTCGTAGTATATGTACACTGATCACCAAATCTTAAGCAAATCAGGAAGATTTAGATATATCCAGTAAATGGAAACCCAAACAATGGTAAAAAAGAAAATTAGAATGGAATTGGATGGAGTGAAAGCAATGGGTAGCAAGCATCGACTATACTCGTCAGGCCCCACAAGCCGAATAATTGCTACCAAGACAAAGCACAAAATAACAGGATTTCAATGCAGCCACTTAGCTCAAAGAAAGCTAAATATGTGACTACGGAGCTATCCTGTTAATAAGTAAAAAGTAATCAAAAAGAGCATCCAAGAGCCTTAAGCCTGAAAATATGGCTCGAACATGGAGCAGTTGCCAATTGGAGAGGAAAAAATTCGTTGCCAGAAAAAATTGTAGAAGATTCGAACAAGAAGTAAAAAGTAAGAGTTATTAAAATAATAATGATTATAAAATAAAGAAATTATATAGAGTACATTAACAAAAAAAAGAAAGAAAAAGGAGAAATTAAAAGAAGAAATATTGACATGAGATATTTTAGGGTTATTTTAAAAGGATACATCTAACTACTTAAATAGCTCACTATTCGCATTATATGCCTAGAGATATTTCAGTGATTATATTAATTATAAGAAGAGCATTTATATTGATATAATACCTGTGATCATTAGTTCATTTGTAATTTTTTTTAATAAAACATGTACTAAAAAGCCAAAATTTTATCGATTTTTTTTTAAATATATATAATCTTTATAAGCAAGCCAGCAACCAATCCCCAACCTCTCCAACCAAGAATTCCCAGAAGGGACACATGTTTATAGAAGTGCTAATTGCAACTTGGAAATAGAATGGAATTTAGAAATTTTCTAGGGTAATTGTATTTTAAAGCAATATGATACAGCGATGATATATTATCAGACTTATAATTACTTGTACAAAGAGATAGTACTCTATATAGATGATTATCTATAATATTTCTAAATACAGATATGTGCATGCAAGAGGTAAAATCTGAAAAACTAATTAAATTGAAAGGGAAATCATCTCTTTTATTATATATGTTAAATGTGAGTTTCTTGTCCTTATTTATTATTAGTTGTAAATCAAGAAAATTAATACAGTTATTAGTTAGAGGATTTTTAATTAATTCTAAATTAACAGGATAAGTAATAGGCAATTTATCTGTGTAAATATAGTTATCTGTAGCAATAACAATAATATCATCTATGTACCTATATATTATAAGTGAGGAGTTATCATATTGTTTCTCATAATTAAATAGATAAAGATCAGCTAAGTAACTTGAAGTAGATCCACCTTGTGGTATACCTAAGGCCTGTTTGTAGAGTTTATTATTATGTAGTATATAGTTATTGTATAATATAAACTTAAGTAGATGTTTGAAATAAGTAATAGAATATTGTGATGGTAGATTTAGACTATGTAAGCTATTATTAAATAGATCAAGTATAGTGTTGTAGAGATCATCTAAATGTATGATATTAACCTTTTCATGGCGGGGAAATTTTGGCCGTGCTGTTTCAGAAGGACGGGAGCATCTGAAAAATGATTTCCCCCATTTCAGTGACTCTTAGCTGAAGCTGATATTTGTGCAACAATCATTGATATATTACTCCTTCCCGCCCCCGAAGTAAAACGAACTTCTTGAACAAGGGGATTACCTTTACGCGTATATTCTTCTTTTCAAGGAACTGGGGTGCAACAGAATTGATGGATGGATGTTGACATCTCTCCCCACCAGTCCAGTACAGGTGAACAATTACGGATAGGGAAAGCATTAGTTGGTCGAAATATGAACCAAGACCGTCCTTTAAGGTGTTATACTGCTTGGTTGAAAAATCGACCGCCCGTCTTCAAAGCGTTAAACAGATCTTTAAAGTCATATGTAGATATGGAAGATATAGAATGTAAATCTTTAATTTTGTTTTTTAGCTAATAACTATTACTAATAGATATAGAATTGCAATTAGCCTTAATATATAAGTTATGCAGAGAAGTTAGTATTTTTAGTAATGATTTACTAGCTGTATTATTGTAAGTATTACATCCAATAGTTACAGTTCTAAACTTAATTATATATGCGGGACTTGTCTCGCGGGATTAAGACCGTAATCCCGCGGCATTGAAACTGAAAAATAAATTATTTTTATTACAATTTCACGCCTCTTTCTCGATCATCAATTGGCCAAAAAATTTTGTATAAGATGAGCAATAAAAGCAGTGTTCATGGGCTCTCATACCTACTGGCACGTAGGGGCCATAGTTCCCCGAGCTCCCATATTGCTATGATCTACGTACTGGTACAACGCAGAAGTGCTTCTACATTAAATATTGCATCTTTCTGGGACAGGACCTTTGACTTGCCCCCCCCCCTCTGTAAAGAAGTTATTTGGTTGGGCTGATTTAAATTTAAAGACTGCGTTGTGATACATGATAATCCAGGTTCGAATACACTTATAGTTGCAATAAAATAAAAAGACGTTAAATGCTTGAAACTATTTTATTAAACATATACTATTGAAACATTATTATAACGGGCGGTGGTGGCTCAGCGAAAATAAAATGACGTCCTATATGGACAGTGAAATTAAGGTGGAATGATTAAAAAATTACGCCAGCACAGAATTACATATTGGCGAGAACAAACTTGGCTGAGATTAATAGCGCCAATTCCAGAGGAACCCTAACAGTTAATCCAATAAAATTACAATGACGTAATCGCGAGCAAATAATTTTAAAGTCGTCGTAGGGGAACAACTAAATAACTTACGCCAGCAGGATGCCAAGAGGAAACTCAAAAAGGCCGTTGATTTTGCAAACGGACGTAATATAATCTATTTTTAGCACACCGGTCTGAAGAGACGAAGAACAAAAAGAATAGTGCATACAGGGAAAAGTAAATATGCAGATTTAAAAGCCGAAAGGGCAGTAAACAGAAGTGATTTAGAATTCTTGAATTTTGGATAGATTACATTAAAGAAAGCCAAAGTAAATGATTACTAAATTAGATATGTGATCTTCACCACACCCTCCCCCATAAACAACCGTATGACCGCCCATGCTAGTGATATCTTTAAAAGGTAAACTTTCGTTAACCACTAAAAAGTGTATGGATCCTTCAGGGTTACATACAAAAATAAAAATATCTTTTGTTAAGCGCTTTTGTATTCTCTATCAAAATTAGATAAAGGCAAGGAGGTGAGTGCCCCTTTACGTTGTCTTTTCTACATTCTTCTTTCTTAGCAACTAAGAAATAACAGTATATTATGAATATCATGAGTACAATTTTCATATTTATGGAAGGTGTATTAATTGTCAAATAAGATAAAGTATTATAATTAAAGTTAAACTTGATAATAACCAATCTTACATATTTCCTACTTTTCTTTTGAAATCACTTTTTAGTTGAATGAAGTGTCAACCCTGCGGGATCAACAAATCTCAATCCTTAAATCCCGTGAAATGAAAAATAGTGCGGGATTGCATTCCCTATTACCACTTTATATTGTGCCTCAATCCATATTATGCTAACCAAACATAGTTATACTCCTAATTATTTATAGTAATAATATCTTCTTTATTCCTCCCCCCCCTTCCTAGTAACAACCAATTTAAATATTTAAATCCACCATGGTTCAGCAGAAAATATTATATTTTTCCCGAGATTAAAATAAATAAACCATGTCATAACTTAGAGCTATTTACAATCGCACAAATTGCCAATATAACGTAAATTATGTAGCAGAGTTTATCAATATGATGCAGTTTTTGAATGCCTCCCATGTTGGATACTTTTCAGGAGAACGGAACGTGACTATACTAGAGAAATGTACCTTTATAAGTTAAACACCACTGAAAGTTGGACATTTTCGAGGGAAAGGGAGTGTTTATGACACAGTAAAACTTAGGGAAGTTTTACTGGGTCATAATTTAATGCTATATCAGTCGAACACATCAGTTATCAACATATACCTCCATATATAGACCTAAAAAGCAAGTGTCCGTAAATTGGACACTTTTTGCAAGATCTCCCAAGAAATGTAACCCACAAAAAAGACTGATAATTTTGCAAATTCATTTTGAAAAATATGGTTAAACATTCAAGCAGGTGTTCTTTTTAAAAATAGGAATAAAAATAGCTTATGATTTTTAAATAACACATATATACATAAAAATATCAGTGGCGTGTGCGAGGGAGAGGACTTCGGGCTTAAAATCCGCCTGGGCGAAAATTTTTCAAAATAATGTCCATGTTTTTCAATTTTTACACAAGGATTATCCCTTTTAACATAAATAGTATGCCCATAAGTCCCCCTTGAAGGAAGTCTGTACACGCTACTGAAAATTATAACACTTTAAGACTTTTAAAAAAGAAAAGTGACGTGGTTTTTATTAGGGCATTTATATATTTTTAGTATGCAGTAATTGTTTTAAAAATCTGGGCTGTTCTCTTTCATTCTTTCTTGTTCTTTTATTTAAAAGTTTTCTAGATAGAAAATGTTGAATTTTACATGGGTATGTTGCCATAGAAATGTATTGGGTTGAAGCACATTTATCAGTAGTAAATTTTGATTTAATTTATTAATAATTAAATTAAAATTAATAAATAGTTAGTTGTAAATCTTTTAAACTTTTGTTAAAATATAGCACGTCGAGGAAACTTCTGATAATTATGCATCAACCCAATAGATATCTCTATCACTTTTTTTTATATATATTCTGAAAATTTGAATCTTTGCGGTATTTATTTTATTTTGTTCCTAAAATCCAGGGATTCAAAAATTTTTGTTCACGGTATATTTTACAGCAAATATGTGGATCGTTTTGACATATTTTTGATTTGAAGTTGTGGTCTTTCCACCCCCTCGCACAGTACTTTCATTTAAATCTAAAAGAATTTCGAATTTTTTCGAATAGTAACACATATTTGATGTATCTGAAAGCTTGTATGAAAATTTCAATAAATCTAAAATGACACAAGTTTTTCTGATTTTAAAGGACGTGGTACGTCGTAACAAGTAGAGATAGAGTGAAATAAGAGTCGATAAGAAAATATATGCTTTTAACTTTTGCTAAAAGTTGTTCCAAAATTGCTGCAACATGAAAAACCTTCAGGCCCAGTTCGCTTCACTGGCGGCATTTTTTCTTAAGCGATCACCGAAATTCGGCCAAAAAATCAATTGTTTTTTAATCCTACAATAGCTTGTTTCATTGTGGACAACAAAGTACCAAAATTTTACTCATACGACATTTATTTCCTGTGTTATAGCGAAAACCAATTCCAAATTTTACCTTTAATTGCTTTTATCTCAAAACAGCAGATTTCCACATTGTTTGGAACTCTTCAACATACCTTAATAATTTCAGAACTTGTTCGCATACATAAAATGAAGTATAATTATAAAATAGATAGAAAAATATTTTTTAAAAATATCACGAGAAATGCAATTGCTCTAGCATTTTTAAACATCGTAATGAGTTTAGACCAAATTATTAGTAAACTTTTTTCTAGATAAAATTTAATGGGAAATATTGACATCTTTTGTTGTTATCCTGCGCGGAGTGCAGTGTAATAATTTTGAAGGTGGGAAACTTTGTGTTCTATTTATAAGCTTTTACGTAGTAAATAAACTGCGTTTCATGTTTTTTTTTTCTTGTGGAAAATAGTACCTTATGCAATCACCCTGCAAAAATCATTTTAATATCTCTAATATTTGTTTTGTCAAAATTTTCTGAAGATAGAACACTTTTTGTGATTTCATACCTTAATTGGTCAACTCTCCCTTTAATGAGGGCACAAAAAAAGGGCGTCTACCAACGGGGACAAATGTCTGAATCTTTATAGCATTTTAAAAAAAAATATGTAACCATAAGGGTACTTAACTGCTGGTAAAGAAAAGGAAAACATGAACACAAAATACATTAATAGTAATAAAATACTTTTGAAACTTATCTTTATTGAGGTTTCTCGTCTTCAGTTATTACAGTTTAACCCATAAGTTCTCTTCCGGAGCACCCAGAACGAAATGTTCCAATGTACGGGGGATAAGTAAAAGTCTGACAAGATCGGGCAGTACATGTCCCTTGTCTGATTTGTACCTGACGAGGGCACTTCTTACTGAGATGCGAGACAAGTGCAACAAACTTCTCGGTCCGGAAGTCGGGATACCGAATATTCGCTCCCATCCGAACAGCATGTTATCGACCAGTTCTAATCGACTTTCTTCCTTCCAAAATTCGCAATCGTATAGTTCGCATACTATTTCTATAATGCACTTCATGAAACTTGCCACATCATACTTGTTCACCATGGGATCAGAGATTGTAGCGAAGTACACCCGTAGGCACTGAACATACTGCTCCGCCATGGGGTTCTTTTTGTTGAACAAAAAGAGTGCTTTGAGCGTACGGACAATGAGAGGTATTCGACGAAGCCCTCTGCGAATGAACATCGCGTTGTTGCAATTTCGTACCTTACGCATAAATTCTCCAGTGAAATGTCGGACGTCGTCCATTAGGACGTAGAACTTCATGGACGCTCTGCAAGGAAAGAAAGGAAAATAAATGACTTACTTCTAATTGATTCGGACCAAAGGAATCATCAAAAATTACAGTAAAACATGGAGATATTCATAATTTTCTTCAAAATTCAAAATTACATTTTAAAAGAACTGCTAAATATACAGTAACTTTCAACGAAACAAAGTTCATGGTTTCCAAAGTTCTTAAATTATGAGTATTATTTTTACAAAAATGTAAAATGAGCATTTTAGATACCAATAGGCGATCGTCCTACAGTTAAACCCTTAAAGATGTTTACTTTCAAGAAAACGGACATGAAAGTACCTATGTTTTAATCAAAATCTAATATATAAAATTTTCGTGTCACAGTGTTAGTTACCATACTCCTCCGAAACGGCTCGATCGATTTAAATAAAATTTTATATGTATATTCGTTAGGTCTGAGAATAGGTTTTTAACTATGTCTCATACCCCCAAGTCATAAGGGCGGTCTACCCCCAAAATTTTTAGCACCAGAGTGCTATTCATTTCAATCAGGTTTTTTGTGTGGACATTAGCGCGTCGAGTCACTTTTCAAATGTGTTTGCCAGATAATGTGGAGAGGGTGGGGGGGGGGGGCGTTAATGAAATGTTGAAAGTCGCACAAGGTTTGCAATTTTTGATAATTGATCGCTAAATGTGGTGACAAAACGTGACAATTTATTATAAATTTATTTCGAGTATAGTTAGAAAACGCCTGGCGTATATTGTAAAATAGTTTTATTAGGCGATTTTAATATAGATTTCTATTCCGAAGAAGTGCTTTGTGGAACAAGAAAGGAAAACACGGTACACTCATGTATTAGGATGCCCATTCCAAACAGTATTTAAAATGTCTTTGCGGTATATTTGGAATATGTCTGTAGGACGAATCTGCCTGGCGAAGATTGTAAAACAGTTTCAGTAGGCGATGTGTTTTATGGTACAAGAACGAGTGGATTCCTATTTTAACGCCCCCACTCTCGCCAACCTAAAAAATCCCCGTACTTTGGCGAGCTTTGCAGTCATGGGTCTCTGGGAGTTATGCACAAGTTTCAACGGTACTTACATATTATCCCGGCGGTCCGCCAAGACAAGCAATTTTTCACCAAGATAAATGCCGGGCACATAAAATAGTTGATGGTTTGGAATACGATTGGAAACAGTTTACCAGCAAATTTGACGAAAAAGCAGTTTGGCGGAAGTGACCGTCGGGATAATACGTAAGTACCGTTTCAACGCTCCCAAAAGAACTAGATGCAAACTAAAGTAAACAAATTAGCGATAAACGCACCAGTTAAGGAATTTGAAGACAATTAATTATTAAAACTACATTAATTGGCAATCCAAAATAAATAAAAATGTAACGGCATGCTGTACTTATCTGTTGTTCCAAATCGCCATTTTAATTCTAAATTACGATTGCCGCATAAATGCAAAATAATCGTCATGGTAACTGCATATGTTTAATGATCCCCCCCCTTGGCGAGAGTCGAGGCGTTCAAGTAGGAATCAACCCAAGAAAGACAAACACGGTACACTCATAAATTATGATGCACATTCGATTTAATATATAAAACGATTAAGTGTAGTTGTAATATACTTGGCGAATAACTTGTAAAATAGTTTTAGTAGGCGATTTTAAGATAGATTTCGAAGATGGGTTTTACGAAACAAGAAAGAAAAATACAGCACAGTCATGAATAATGATACACTTTCCAACTTAATGGAATAAGGAAGAAAAATAGGGACGACGCATAAATTAGGATACGATTTTAATATATAGCACTATAGTGCGTATTTAAAATCTGAAAGTGTTTCAGATTTTCATCCTTTTTTTTATTTTATTTCTTTGGACAAATTTTTTTATGGAATGACTATGAATAAGTCTCAAGGCCAAACTATGCCTGTTTGTGGCTTCGATTTGAGCACACCATGTTTTTCACACGGACAATTATACGTGACATGCTCTCGAGTGGGCAAACCATCCAGTTTCTTTGTGTTAGCTAAAGATGGGATAACAAAAAATATTGTTCACTCTATTCCGTTAAGGGATTGATAATAAAATTTAGTAAAATTATTGTATAGTTTAGTAAAATTATTGTAATTAGCGATATATATAAATTTAAAGAATAAATTACAATGAATTAAAAATACAGTAGAACCTCGATTCATCGTTTTTCATGGGGTGCGTCCGAAAAAACGATGAATGCGGGAAAACGACAAATGCGGGTTCAAGTCAAAATAAGTAGAAAGCAATCTTTATGCATGCATACAAGGACTGTATAGCAACAAATACTAATTTCTTACAAAATTGTAAAACAAATAAATCGAAGATGAAAATTAAGTGATACATATTTAAAAATTCAGTAATTTTATGTGGGGTTATTCATCTTTTTTAAAAAATTAAACGGTAAATTTTCAAGATTCACAATACTGGACCTTTCATGTTATTTTATGTTTGTATAAAAAAGTTCATACAGTTTCAAGTACCATTATTACTTCAGACAAACTTCGTACTAATGTACTCTCAGCCAGATCTGCATGAATGTTATCCTCTGCTTCGCCATTATATTCATTTTTTGCATCATCACATGTTTCTTTGCTTAGGATACCGCATGCCTCACCGTCTTGATGAATGGAATTATAATCATTAAATTTCACGCTATGCACATCCTCTTCAACACGCAACCACTGTTCATCTAATCATCAATGAACCAAGAAATCATACCAAGAAGCAATTACAGTTTGTATGCCATATGGATTCACTTACTGTTCAATTTCATTTCGGTCAGGTGAAATATTTTACAACGATGAATGCGGGAAAGTCACTTTTTGGCGAACGATAGATGCGGGTTTCTTTAACGTTATTCAAATACAATTTGTGCGGGGACCATAGAAATAAAACGATCAATACGGGAAAACGATGAATGCGGGAACGATAGATCGGGGTTCTACTGTATAAATGTTTGGTATTGTGTAATTTTTATATTCCAGCATCGTTCACAGCTCTCCATGCCTCTTCCACTCATATACCACATCCTCACACACTTACAATAAGTTAGTCATTTCTTTCTACTAAAATAATCCTAGGAATAATTTATATGGCAAAACAACGTTTGCCGGGTCAGCTAGTATATTGTGTAAAAATAAGTGTATGTACAATATATGCATTCATTTTTCAGGTTTTGGATATTTTCATATAACGAAATTCCTATGCATAAAAATGGAAATTTTCTGGCACAAAAATTTTGAGTTCTCCAGCCCGGGAACAACAAGGAAGGGATAAAGAAAAAATTTTAGAAAATGTCCCATTTTAGGCAGTTCTTTTAGGAAATTATACAACTCTTGAACAGCTTTATGGTGAATTTCACTGCACTAGAGACTCGAAAAAATATAGTGTCCTTTTACAAGTTATACTGTGAACTGTTACAAGGAACTTACAGGAGTTACGAAACACCCAGGGAAAAAAATATCAAACATGGCAATATTCCTTAAACGAGTAACTCCTCGGCCTATTTTTGTGACAAAGATCGCGTTTTAAAAATAGCATCCTGATTCCCACAAATTGAGAAAAAAAATTACTGCTGGAAACTGTTGATAGCAAAATTAAGTAAAATGACGTAAATACCCAAATGCTTAACATTAATAATACTGTAACATATCTATCATGAAAATTACATTATAGGTTTCATGCTCAAGGTTCTGACGAAATTGGCGTTGGTCATGTTTACCACAACGAAGTTCGACAAATAGAGGGCTCGACGGGGTGCTGTCACGCCCCCAAATATTTTGTGATTTGATTTTTGGGGGGGCTCGGATAGGGGGAGAACTGGTAAGCTATTTAATGTCCATCTTCCACATCTGATAAAAAAACTAGGGATTTTTTTTTTTTTGCTGATGAAAAACGTATTGTTACGAATTTTCGGTGCAACCCGCTGTTAAAAACCTTTCTCTGCGGTCTTGGTCAGCCTCCAAAACACGTCAAGTTTCGAGAACATCTACCAGATAGACAGGTACGGTTACCTGTCCATCAAAGTTGAAAATTACCGGGCTCCAAAGGTAAAACAGTGCTATAACTGCCAAGCCTTTGGATACTCATCTCTGGCCTGCTCCCTATCGCCGAGGTGCCTTAAGTGTGCCGGCCCGCACACCTTCGCTGCCTGCCCCACCAAGGGACAAGAACCGGTCCTATGTGCCAACTGTGGAGGACCACATGTCGCGAAATACCGTGGTTGCCCCTGCAACTCACGCAATAGAAACAAGTCGGCCGCGGCCATCACCAGCCTCCCGACGCCCAAACCTGTCGTTCCCAGGTCTAGAAACACTGCAAGTAACACCGCCGCTAAACCAACCAAGAATGCCTGGACCCTGGTAGGCCCTGGCAAAAACAAGAACACCATTCTAAATACCCTTCCGCCTGACGCGGAAGACCTTGAGCCTGAAGAAGACGATCAGACGGACACTAATATCCCGTCGACCAGCGTCGATGACAATACTATGACTCTGAAAAAGCCTGCTACTGACAAGACTCTCCAGCAGCTAGTCATCAACAAGCCCAAGGCTGCTAAGAACCCTACCAGAAAGAAGGTTAAACCCAGGAAACATAACAAGGACTCTGGATCTGCTACCTCTACGCACAACATCCCGAATGCACAAACCATGCAGCCCGGCACGTCCCTTGGTAGCCTTGCTGAGCTGAAAGAGACTCTCCAAGCCACTAGAGAGCTCTCAGAAGTCATAGACCTGGAACAAGTCCTCAGTTTTATCAAGTCTCTCACTGAGGAAGTAAGAAACTACACAAACCCGCTGGACAGGTGGTTCGCCTTCATCAGTGTTTACAGCCGACATTTCGAATCTCAACATGGGTCGTCCAACCTATCTGAAGATCCTTAGTTGGAATGCGCAAAGCGCGCATTGCAAAATCAATGAACTTCGCGACTTCCTAGCCCATCAAGACTACGACATTATCCTCTTACAAGAGACTTTTTACCATTTAAACCTGACGTATAATATTCCGAACTATACTATGTACAGATCTGACCGTCCTAGATGCCCTGGTAGTAGAATCACAGGCGGCACGGCCCTATACATAAGAAGAAACATCCCCCACACCTTGGAGACAAACTTGAACCTTACCTCTCTGGAAGCCACCTCAGTTCTTGTGCATGGTCTCACAGAAGACGTCATGATCACATCTGCCTACGTAAGTTGCTCCAAGCCCTTCCCGGTCCAAGACATC
Organism: Cheiracanthium punctorium; assembly: GCA_038373885.1. Classification (NCBI taxonomy): domain Eukaryota; kingdom Metazoa; phylum Arthropoda; class Arachnida; order Araneae; family Cheiracanthiidae; genus Cheiracanthium; species Cheiracanthium punctorium. The sequence goes on along the minus strand of JAWZYV010006584.1, from coordinate 18,359 downwards.
AGGACAATCCTACAGAAGTGCAAGAAAAACTTCATCGCTGGGGATCTGAACGCCCACCACTTCGCGTGGAATTGCAAAAGAAATTGCAAGCGAGGCTGCTCCCTCCTGAAGTTAATCATCTCAGACCATCTTAGGCTGTCCTTCCCTGCAAGCCATACGCATGTTGGACACCATCGGGGCACCCCGGTGTTCTCTACCATCGACATGGCCATCAACAACAACTTCTCTGTTGCTCCTCCCTGCTCCGTCACTCAGGGCTTCACCTCAGATCACTACCCGGTCACGTTTGAGCTCAGCCTGCTGCATGAACGTTTCAAGGATCGGCCCTACTTGTCTACTGACTGGAGAGCCTTCACAGAGCACCTTCGGTGCTCCCCTTTCTCCTTCAAAAACATACGCACCCAATAGGACATTGATGAGGCCATCACCAGCCTCACGGACAATATCATCGCCGCACATCGGGACTGTTCCAAGCAGGTGCCTCGAAGAGAACACTTTAAACTTCCCTGGAGAATCAGATCCACCATCAGGCAAAGAAATCAGGCCAGGAAAAGGTATCATCAAACCAGAAACCCGGAGGACAAGCAGTCCTACCTGCAGATCTGTGCCACGGTGAAAGAGGAAATCCTCAAATACCGAAATGAACAGTGGACCAGCTATATCACTAACCTCGCACCTGATGACGGCTCCATATGGAAAGCCGTCAAACGCATCACAGGCCGGGTCACGGACATGCCCCCCCTGAAACACCAGGGTAGCTTTCACTACCAGAACAAGCAAAAAGCGGAAGTTCTTGCTACGTGCTACGAGACACAATTCACGAACACTGCCAACCTCTTCTCCCAGGGCTGGGACTACCATGTGCACAGGACTGTTTATGAGTTCCTGCTGCAGCCTACGCAGCATCGGATTAGCCCTGCCCCGCCGAGTGAAGTTATAAACATCATCAAGCGCACCAAGAAGAACAAAAGGCCAGGGCCTGACCACATTACAAATGAAATGCTCCAGAACATTCCGGTAAACACTCTCTTTGCCATCACCAAGATTATAAATGCCATCCTGGACACTGGTTACTTTCCTCCGGCCTGGAAACTTGCCACCGTAGTCCCGATACCCAAAGCTGGACAGAACCTGGCAAACCCGACTGCATATAGGCCTATTAGCCTCCTAAGCTGCTTGAGTAAGATAGCAGAGCGGGTGATTCTGAACAGGGTAAACGACCACATCACGGACAGTAACCTGCTTCCCCCATAACAATTTGGCTTCCGGCCGGGGCACTCTACCGTCCATCAAGTGCATCGTGTCGTCGAGGCCCTGTCCATCCAGCATCAGCAGAAACGACATTCCGCTATCTTGCTTCTCGACCTCCAGAAGGCCTTTGACAAGGTCTGGCACGTTGGGTTAATTTACAAACTCGTCAAGCTCCATTTCCCGGACTCCTTAGTGAAGCTACTAAATAATTACCTGTTCCACCGCAGATTTCAAGTTAGAGACTTAGACAAGTTAGAGAATTTCAAAGACGCATACTCTAGCCCGTCACCAATTTCCAGTGGAGTCCCCCAGGGTTCCATCCTCGGACCCGTCCTGTTCAATGTCTTTATTAACGACATTCCGACCCACCAAGATACCATGCTGGCCCTCTACGCCGATGACGCGGCAATAGTCGGCCACGCCGACACTGGCTCTGCCCTCATCACTGCCATGCAGACTCATCTTGAGTCCATCAACCGCTGGATCAGGGGCTGGAAGCTACTCCTGAACATTCCCAAGTGCCAGGCCTTGTACCTCTCCAACCGGAATAAGCCGACCAGGATTATGATCGACAACACCCCGATTGACTGGGAAGGACAGGTTAAATACCTTGGCGTCACCATCGACAGAAATCTCACCTGGAGACCTCACATTGATAGCGCCAGAGCCAAGATGGCCCTGGCCTACAGGAAGCTAGCCCCCATCATTAAAAACAAGAACCTCTCTCCGCAAAACAAAGCGCTTCTTTACAAGACATTTATAAGACCAACTGCTACGTACGTCGCACCGGTGTGGGCTTATGCCGCAAGATCCTCAATTGACCGACTAGAAAGCAAGCAGAATGGAATTCTGCGCACAATCCATAATGGGCATCATTTCCTAAAGAACGCGGCCATTAGAAGAGACCTGAAAATCAAAACTCTTAGACAGTTCATTTACAGACTTGCTGTTCGGTACTATGGTACGCTGAACCAGCTTCCCAATGAAATAGCCGCGGAGTACCCGGACTATGACCCCTCCGAACCCTGCAATCGAAAACGCCCCAAAGCGGTCCTCTTCGTTTTTGCGCCCTCATAGTGAACTCCTGCACGACCAATCTGATCTGTAACTGATCCGGGCCCCCGGCCCCCCCCACCTCATGATAAAGTACCTCAAGACATATAACTACAAACTGGAGATAAAGCTCTATGCTAAGGTGCTCCGAAAAACCCAGAACTTCAGTTCAGTTCCCTCTGTTCTGGGGCTTAAAATAGTTCAAAATTCGTATTCTACGCGTCAAATAGTTGAATTTTGCTTTTCGTTGCATCAAAATCGGTCCACTAGAACCGGAGATACGGAGGTTCCGGTTTCCCATTCAAATATATGGGTTTCTCGAAATCTCGAGAAATATTGGTCCTAGCCCTTCGATAACTTGAGTTTTGGGGATTTATTTTTGGCGCCAAATTTGGCGATATTTCACCAAGTCGCCAAGCTTGGCGACATTTTGGGCATTTGACGCGATTTTCCCCATAGGGCCTGTAAAGCTGCCTTTGCTGCATTAAAATCGCATAAAAACCTAACATTTCTCTTCTATGACGTAATCAAAATCCTCGCTTTATGTAGAATCCTCGAGAAATAGACTTTTCGGGAAGTTTCTCGTAGCGTCTGCGCCACCTATAAGTATGAGAGTGTCATCGGCCCCAGTGCAGAGTGAGTTAGCACCCAGCGCGTGAATGGAGCTCTCTCAGTGAGTACGCTTGCTTCGCTCTGTGATAGAAGCGGTGTTTCGCGCTCGCTTTCGAAGCTGTTTTTAAAGTGCTGTGTGTAAATTCTTCACTGTTGAGCCTTGAGGGAGTGTTAGTGTTATCTCTCGTACATTTCCACTCAATTTTACCTGTGGAAGTGTTTTATTTTGTGTGAGAATTACAGCATTAGTGAGAGCTTCTGATCTAAGCGAACTGTTAAAAGCACATTACTGATTGATTGTGCTTGTGAATTTTGTGCAGCTGATTGTTCAACTAAGTTCTAGAAGCAATAAAATTTGTGTTCCATCCTGACAAATGGACTCTTTACTAGAACTTTCTACACCAACTAGACTTTAGAACGACGAACCCAGGAAACAACCAGAGTAATTCTGCAACAGTATGTTAACAACGATTATTTTTCTCAGTATCAGTACAATTTTGTCATTCCCCCTCCCGTCCGCGTTAACAAAAAGTGGTGCTTACACATTATCCGGGCGGTCAATCAAGCCAAAATATTTTTTGTCAAACGTGCTGGCAAATTGTTGCTAATCTTATTTCATACCTTCAATAATTTCATGTAATCATTGTTTTTTATTAAGTTATTTTAAAGCTCTGTGACGAAGATCGCGTTTTTAAAATAGCATCCTGATTCCCACAGATTGGGAAAAAAATTACTGCTGGAAACTGTTGATAGCAAAATCTAGTAAAATGACGAAAATACCCAAATGCTTAACATTAATAATACTGTAACATATTATAAATGCTTAACATAATAATACTGTAACTGGGAAAAAAAGTGGAAAGTTCCGGTATTTGTCTTGGCGGACAGCCGGTATAATACGTAAGTAGTACATACAGATTTTATTTAATTGATATTTTGGATTCATACATCGTTTCGCACCCCCCAAATGAAAAGCTGAAATGTGACAACCTACAATGTACTCACAGGAATTCGTGAAATTCTTCTTCCAGCATGAACTCGTTGCTGTCCATCAGTCCTGACCAGTGCCCGTACCTGACCAGTGCGCTGAGGAACTTCCAGTCGCCGACGTTCATGGCTATCCACTCCGCCTCCATCTGAGCACTGTAGAGGTGGTACGTATCGCGGAAGAAGCAGACGGTGATCGGCGACAAAATAACGGGAACGTCCTCCCTACTGATGCCATTACTGCGTCTCCAGAAAGTTCCGGTTCTGAAACCCGCTTTGCCTTGGAAAGAAAAGTTGGTCCACGCTTTCTCAAGATATAGCTCATAAAATTCGAAAAATCTATAATAAATTAATAAAAGAATAGATAAACCAAAGGAAATTGGGACACAAATCATCGCACTTTCTTCAGAAATCATCACACTTTCTTAAATCATTTATTATTCACACTAGTTGAAAAAATTAAGGTTACAATGCTACAAACATAAATCTTTAATAACTGAAAAATATTGTAACGTAACTTCGCACAGAAATCTATAGTTATGGGAGAAAAGGGCTGGCTTTTTTACCGGTAAAATCTGGTTTTTACCAGGGCATAGTAAAAACTGGGAAAAAAGTGGTAAAAACCTAATGATACAATAAACGCCATGAGTCATAAACAGTACTTTAATACTATTTATAAAAACTGTATTTTCATGTAATTGATTTGGATATATATATGTACTAATTCATGTATATCACTAATTCATGTTATATCATGAATTAATGATTTCTCTAAAACTACTGATACAGTATATTAATCATAGAGATTTTACCATATTTTCCATTTCCGTCCAACAAGCAGCATAACTTAAAGAACTGCCCGATATAGTGAAACACCAGCAGCCAAGCGAAGTACGATGGAGTAGTCATATAGAATGTATCTCCACATTTATTAAAAACTAGCTGAAGTACCCGCTCTTCGTACGGGAATAAATCGAAGTGAAGAAAATCGAAATTTCATTATTTAATATTATTCCAGACACTTCAAATAATTAATTCATCTAGTAAAATATCATTGCGTTGCATCGATCTTTTACTTTAAAAACAATTTAAAAAGTTATTTGGCTCATTATATCGCTTGCATGCAAGAAAAGACACAAAACTAACAAATAATAAAATCTTAAAGAGAGACAATTCAGGGAGGAAAAAAAAGGCTACCAGGTCGTTCCCCGTCAAATCAAACAAACAAACGAAAGAATAATGGAAAAACTCCACCATATCATTCAGATTTTCCTCAAAATTTTTACAGATGATTTATAGGCTAAGATAACCACAAAACACGATTTTGAAAATTCTAATACAATACTGAGAAAATAATTATTACAACTAGTTGTCTGCCAGTGGTCGAAATTCGACCATAAAGCATTAATTATTTTTATTTGAGCGTGAATAAAGTTCTTCTGTCAAAGAGTAAGTCTCAAGATTCCATATATAGTGGAACCTACTAAAGTAACCACCTTGGCTAAGGCCTGAACTCCATATTACCGGAAAGCTGAATTTTCTCGCAGAACTGAATTTCTGTCGGGATTATTTTCTGTCGGCACTTGCTCCACTCTAGCATAATACGCCTTAGCAGATACTACGATGCAGGCGCCATCTATCGTCTTCATTTTAAATCGTTTATTGCTCGGTACATTTGATGATTGAAACAGCGCGAAAAAATACATGAATACCGAATAATTTCTTGTTAAAATAAGCATTCACTTTATGAATAGGACGACTTTGATTAGAACACGTGAAATTAAAAAACGTAAACATAGATTATCAGCTTAAAACATTTTCCTAGTAAGAGGGAGATATGGAATTTTCACAGCATTAATTGAATGAAGATCCCCGAACTGTAGATGAAGAGTAAGGACTATTTTAAATACAAAAACGTTGGTTTTAAGAAAATCTCCTTTTTTCTTATTTTTCTTTTTTATTGAATACAAAGTTATAACACAATAAGAATAGAACATGCCAATCTCTGAGATACAAGTACTTCAGCATCGAGATGTGACGCCATCTTGTTTTTGGATGACCGCTTTGGAACTAGGCGAATTCTTATTGGCTGGCACATGGCAGAAAACGCGGGCAGGAACAGAAAAGTTCAATATTTTGAACTCCGTTTTCCGCCCTTGATTCTGCTTGACAGAAACTGAAAAACCGGTAGTTCGTCAATTTTCAGTTTCTGTTTTCTGATTCTGTCGCGTTTTCCGGTAATATGGAGTCCAGGCCTAAGAGACCATCTGTCCATAGTGACCACTTTAATACAATTTCACTTTACAACCACCACGCTTTTCTGTGAAGACGGTATTTTTGTAGACTATCATATATAGCTAAATGCAAAGGCAGCTCCAGCGAGTGGGTCATAGGAGTCATTTCCCTCTACCAACCTTGGATTTCACACGTTCCCGTACAATTTCACACATTCAGTTTGCGTTTTGAACAATTTTGGCTAATCTAAAATGTCTAGTGGCCCACTCTGAAAATTCTGCCTAGAGCCGTCCTCGGTCAAGGGCCTGTTATGTTCGGAGTTATAAAATCTTAAACAGTCGAATGATTGAACTGTACTTGCTGAGGCGTACCATTTACCATGTATAAAAACTTGCTGCCTCAATAAATTTGCACGTGGCGTTGATTGAGTTTTTTGAATTGGGTATGGTACAATAGTACCAGAATATTTTGTAAGTGGAATTAAAGTTCTTTTATTGCTTGTGGTTCCAGTTCAAACTTTGTAATCAATAGCATTACGATAAATAAACTTGATGCGCTTTCTTGTTACATTGAAGAATGCTTCATTTGTATTTAAGTTTCTGATTAGTATAACGATGCGATTAACTTCCAATACTAACTTATGTGGTGGTGGCAAACTGTGGTATTTTTCGGTTAGATAGGCGCAAAACCCGCTAAATGTTTTTTTTTTTTTTCTGAGCAACGTTTAAAGAATACTCCTGAAACACTTTCGTTCCCCAAAACAAAGCCGGAAATTTTAATCCGTATGCAAAATAGTATGTACCGAATTCAATATAAAGAAACATATCAATATACTAAAAAGTAATTTGTATGCTTATTGGTTGCATAATGTGGAATTGGGGTAAATGTGTGGAATTAAAACTTCCAAAATATGAAAAAGGATAAACTGTACTTGAAATCGATTTAGGTTTGTAAGCATTTCGCAATTTTTCACTTGCTCTCCTCTAATCGAAAAAAACCCAAACTATTCATAGTCAAAGAATTCCAAAACTCTACTGCATAGTTATTGATTTCATTGTCATAATAGCAAATTATTTTATCGTAGCTATAGTTATATGTTCTCTATTCATCAGATATTCGATTAAGTCAGCATTAATAAAAGTTGAATCATCATTTTTAGGTTCTATTATAATTGACTTCAATATGTTATCTGAGAGTATTTTTTCCAAAATATTTCCATACAATTTATTAACAATATTGGCACTTACATATTATCCCGGCGGTCCGCCAAGACGAGCGATTTTTCGCTAAGATAAATGCCGGACAATTGAAATTATTGATGGTTTGGAATACGATTGGCAACTGTTTGCTAGCACATTTGGCGAAAAAATACTTTGGCGGAAATGACTGCCGGGATAATAGGTAAGTACCATAAAGTTATTTCCATTCCCTACTAATTGCTGAGGTATTTCTTCAATAATATTTTCAGAGAAAATTTGCTTTAGCATACTACGTGACGGGAGATTGTGAAGAAATTGTCGAATTGGCGCGGTACTGCGGAGCGTCTCTTGGCAACCTGCCCCGTTCGGCTCATTTTTCCACAGCTTTAAAACATGGAATTTACAAAACTTAGTGTACTTATCGAACGTCTAAAAAAGTCGCCAAGCACAGGGCTAAAGCACAATTTAGTCATTGGCGTTTCACTAAACTGGGGAATAATTTCACTTTTTGCAAATTTTGTTGTAATACTATAACCCTATAAGACTGCTGAAACTTAAGTGTTATTTCAAAATTGACACAACAATGGAATCATCGCCCGACTTGGCGCGAACTGCGTGCCAAATTACTTCTCTATTTTTTTGCGGTGCAACAGCATATTACATAAAAATTTTATCATTCGCACAACCGCCTCCATACGAACTTTGCCGAATTTCGCGCTCATCCGTTCGAACAATGTGCTGCAAAAGGGACACAAAGGTTTTCCTTAGCGTATTTAGACATAGTACATAGCTTTAAAAATTTACGCATAAAATTCGCCATTTTTTCTTATTTCCTTGAATAACGCCTTACCTATAAAATTTAATGAAGTGAAAATCTGTTTACAGAGTTAACTTTTCAAGCTGATTCTAAAAATGTATTCAAAATTTGAGTATCTTCAACAGATTTTGCATAAACTTTGCATTTGCTAAGAAATATCATGAATGTTTTTCGACATGTTTGATCGTAAACACGTTTTAAAGTTTTATATGCTGTTAAGAATGTGCACCAACTACATTCCAAAAAATTTCATCTGGTCTTTTATCCCAGGAGCTGATAAAAAAAATTAAATTTTCATGTAACTTATACAATATGTATCCTGTATCCTGCTAATATTATAAATCTGAAAAATTGCATGTTTGTGGATGAAATTTGGAATGAAGATAGTTTATAACCCCAGGATTAACACATATCCTACATTTCATGCATATAGCGTAAGTAGTTCTTTTACAGGGACACTAAAAAAATTCTGATACATTATGTTCTATAGACATATTTGAAACTCCTGAATAGATTCTAGCGATTTTTTCCACCAATAGAAATCTACATTATCTATGAGCAGCATATGTTAAAGTTGCATACAGCATAAATAGTACTTATACGGAGACACTCAAAAGAACTCTAATATCCTCTGTAGGCATCTCTGTAACTACTGAACCGATTCTAAATCATCTTTTCACTGATAGAAAACTATACTACTCCTGTATAATATAGGCTACCTTTCATACATGGCATAATATATTTCGAACATCTAATAAAACTCTTTATTCGCTCAAACCACTTTGTTTTTTATTTTTCTATACAATAACCAACTTAACTGCCGGCAATTTTATTCACCCATCCTAATATGCAGAAGATGTGTCTTACTGAAAATTCAGATTTCGAAAATTACGTAATAAAAAACTACTTTAATATGTAACAGCTCACTATTTCTTGACCAGGCATTAATTAGCAGGCGATTTTAAATTCTCATATTTGGCTGAGCTAATGGATATATGTTCGTAAAACTCCTTTTTTTTGCATTTACCGTATTATTCACATAAATTTTTATATCCATGGTTCACAAACTCAAAATAAATAAATAATCTGAATTGACGTCATAGCCTTTTAATGACTAAGTTTTGGGAGCAATTTCAAACATGTGACATCAAAATGACGTCGATCAAATTTGGGATTTGAATTCGTTAAAAACAATTATGTTCTTAGGTGTTCATTTTTATTTTAGAAAAAAAAAGTCAATATGTGTGTAATCCAACTAAATGAAATAACAAAAAAAAAAAAATCACAATTATTTCGTTCGTGACGTGTTTTTTGAAATCAAAGTGACGTAGATTTCGCTTGTAAATCTCACCGTGTTTACTACACCGTCAGGTATCGGAAAGCTTTCTGCGTGGGAAAACATAAAAAAGTTTAAGAGGCATAAAAAATCTCTTAAACTCCGGGAACGGGTGGACTTTCGAAGTTTTAAAATGGACTATCATTTATTCCATATTATTTTACACAGCTGTTCAAAATTTCAGGCTGATAGGTCCATTTTTGTGGATTTGTATACGGTCTAAACCCACAAACAGAATTTCATTTTATTTATAAGGAGGATAGGCCTGCATTGCTTAACACTTGTGAAAATCATGAAAATGATATTGATATTGGAATTCAAAGATTAGTGAATGACTATAATTTATTTAAACATGTGAAGGATCTATTTCAACAGACACAAACAATAGCCAAAGCCTTAAATATTCAACAGAGCGATGATGCAACAATAGCAGATGCTTGTTCTGAATGGCTGATATTTGTGCATTGTCCTGAATTAATTTCACATAAAGATCTTGTTACAAAACGAATAGATTTGGCTTTAGAATCCTTTCACTTTTTAGCATGCATGGCAGATTCAATCCACAAAAATCAAGATCTATTAAGGGTTGCGCCTCAAAGGGTTAACCCTAAAGTCCAGAAGCCTTCTTCGAGGTCCGGAACCTCTATTGACCTCATATTACATCAATCCTTTATTCATTAAAACAATGAATTACTTACAGAAATGTAAAATTGAATACAATTACGTTAGAAAATAATTATTAGAAGTGGAGTGTAAGAAAGAATGGGACAGTTTTAGCAAAAATATTTCTTACAAATTATGTTCTACTTGCACAATTTTGAAACTTTTAAAAGATCATCTTGAAACATTTTAACATGTTCAAGAAATATAAATTTGATGTTAATTATTAAAGTCGTAGTTATATAGGCTAAATACAATGGTAGTAAGGAAAACGTCCCATTCTCGCGTAAGGGAGGCAATAATGAGAGAAGTTTTCAAAATTTGATATTTATACAGATTTTTCATAAAAGGGCCATTTTCAAAAAAATAAGTGTCGTTTTTTCTCCCATAATATAAAACATACCTTGTTTCTGAGCAGAGTATTATTCATGATTTTTTCTTTTACTTAATTTTTTTAGATTGTTCTATTGTCAGACTTGATGACATTTGTCATGTCTGTTACTGACATTTTCTTTGACATTTGTGCATTTCTGCTTAGCCCAAAATAATGCAAAGTGATATATTACGTAAGCATAGAGTCCTTTTGTCCATATAATATAGTATTTCCCGTTTAAAAACATTTTTCATTTTTTTAAATCAATTTTTGTTTATCATGTCTGTTACAAAGTTTATAATATCTGTTACTTATTATAGTAACAACCATGACCGGTTACAGACATGACCTTTCAAAGAACAAAAATTCATGAGTCTAAACAGTTTCACAAGAGCATCAAAAGACGCATTAATTTAGACTAAAAATCTAATAATCTAAATTAATCAATTGAATTAACAAATAAATGGATATATTTCATACAACTAATTAATAAAAATCAGATTTCCACTTTGTTGTTCAAAAAGTTGAAAATAATGTACAGTAAAAGACATGACATCAATGTCCGGCTATATAAAAAGTCTTGTACTTTCATAACCTAAAAACCTTTCCATAATGTAATTTTAACTCAGTTTTACATGCTAAAGCAGGTCAGGGCAGAAATTTTAGTTTTTGGGCAGTCATTCTGCATAACACGTTTTATGTTCTATACTTCGGACAGCTATATTTCAGTATCTTCTCTACCAGGCGCGTAGCCAGGAAAATTTTTCGGGGGGGATATGCGCTAGGAAAAATATTCGGGGGGGGGGGGGAATATGAACTTATATGGGTATAAATAGACGGAATTTCATCACTAATCCAAAAATTTCGGGGGGATATATCCCGATATCCCCCCCCCTGGCTACGTCCCTGTTCTCTACTCAACCTTATTAAATAGTATGTTGTTAATCTATTGTTACAGTACTGGAAACTGTCTGATAAAAACCGTGATAAAAAGAAAAATCATATCAATTTTCTTATGCCTTGTACAAAAAGTATTTACAAGCTTACAGCAAATGGCACCGAATTTTGAAAATGTCCCCAAAATGACAGAGATAGTGTATTATTTATGTTGCAAAGGTTTGCTGCATATTGTAAGCTGTGTTTATCCAACTTATTGTCCAAATCAAATCAAAAATATGCCTTGTGCAAGACTTGTTCCGTCTATCTTTGGCGGATGAAGCTTTGCGGTAATATCCTCTTTATCAATGTTGAAACAGTCAGTTTCTTGTAGAAAGATAAACTTTTTTCCACGATGATTTCCCCCTTAAGTGTCCCTCCCCTTACTTGACACAATGTATCAATAAAATAAATTACTCCTAAAAATGTGCTTGCTAGCCCACACTAAACTGCTAATTTATAAAAAATAAAATCTTACTTCTACAAAACATTAAGCAGAGTTTTCTTAGTTAGAATAAGCAAAACCAAAAACTTGCATCGAAAGTTTAAAAAGTTGTTTACTTTTGGTGTTGGAAAATAGCTTTTTCGTCCAAATTCACCATTTGTAGCTTGTCCTCGTTGCAAAATTTGTGTGTTTGTGCTAGCACAAGATTTCACGATGAGCATCTGCTTCGGGCGTGGGTGGGAGGCACCTTGGGCGAGGGACTTTTTAAGGGATTCAAACACGTATTCACGTTACATCTGGAGAAAACCGACCAAAAGTCCAGACCGCTAGATCGGCAGCCACGCGATAGACTCAAGGCCAGGACCTTGACACTTCAACTATCTACCATATGCAGTGTTTCATCCACTCGGACATGATAGCGTGGGATGACTAAGTTACCCAAGTCAGTTTAACTGAAGAAGTAATATAGAAAAAAAAAATTTTAAGTCAATTCTAACTTAGGTCAACAAAGAAAAATTCTATTTCAGTTACTTGATGTTAAATTTAATTAATTAATTAATTAATAATTAATTAATGCAAGGCCCTTTCTGAAGCAAAGGTCGATTCCATTAATCCAGTTTGTTTAGTTTACTGTTAGGGATGGACGCGAGATGAAAAATCGGCTGTCTCGTCTCGCAAAATCGCTGAAAAACTTTGTCTCGTCTCGCAAAAATCCCTATATCATAATGTAAAATATGCCTGTCTCGTCTCGCAAAATAACTGCAAATCTCTGTCTCGTCTCGCAAATTTCTGTCTCGCAGTCCATCCCTATTTACTGTTCTCATTTTGAATCCCACGTAACAGGATCTAAAATTAACTGATTAAATTTAATTAATGAATTAATAGTAAAAAAAACTGTATTAACATCAAGTGCCATCCACTACAAGTTTAAAAAAAATATAGTTGAGCTTGAGTGGATCATTTGATAAATAACCAACCAGAAAGAAGCAAGATTAAAAACTCTCCCAAGAACGAAACCAGCCTGCTTTAAGCAATTACGCAACGAAACAATTCCGAAACAGTTATGGCACATGCGCACTGACGCAGTTACACTAGATTCCAGGAAACGATTGCATCACGAGGAGAATATAGAGGGACAAATCAGAATACCGGTACACATTCCATGGCGAGCGTCAGGCAGGAGGATGCAGTAATAATTACTGTTTAGAGACATGACTAAGGTGACCGAACGTCCCCATTTTCAGGACGTTTTTCATATTGTCCCCAAAATGCAAAACTGGAATTGGGGACAATTTTCAATTATTGCATTGTTTTTTAATTAAATTACTGTTAATTTCTTCATTAATTATAAATGTCCGCAGTTTTCTTTCAAAATCGGGGACATGTCCCCTATTCTATGTTCAAAAATCTGGTCACCTTAGTCATGACTCACACATCTGTATACGGGTCCTAAACCCAGGATCAGAGGCGGGACCCCTCCCCCTTTCATTTTGCAGTCGTGTGCTACATTATCTATACTATTAAAATCTGTGCGCGTCTGTCTGTGTGTGTGTGTGTGTGTGTGTGTGTGTGTGTGTAGCATCATCATCTCCTAAACGGCTGGGAGTTGAGTTTCGAACGAGGTATCCACGAATTCGGAAAATTTCGAGAAAGAACCTCCGCTAATTTAAATTTCGAAATTCGAATTAGTTTAGGAGATATTGATAAAAAACCCCATCAAAAACGCTAATTTTTGCTCTCCGCAATTCCAATTTAAGACTCGATTCAAAAAAGTGAGAAATAAGCATCGAGGTTGCCATGTTTGGCTATTTTATTAAATTATTTAGACTCCTGCAGTAAAAATAAAAGAATAATGATTTTTTTTCTGTTTAGATTATTTAAAGTTATTTTTTAATTAAAATATTGCGTTCATGTTAAATCAGAGCAGGAATTCAATGTTTTTTTATGTGTAAAAGAATAAGGGATTGAGAGATTTCCGAGACTAATATGTATATTTTTTAGTTTGGCCCGAAAAAAAATGGCTCATTTGGCGATTTTGAGAAAGTAGTAGGTTCTACCGATTTGTACAGTTTTGGGCTTGGCGCAAATTACTGAGAGAGTAACGAAATAGTATTTTTAATAACAAGCATAAGTTTTACGGCGCTATACTTCGATTTTCATATAGAAATAATGCAGTTATTAAGGCGATTTTAAACTATCTATAGAATTTTCACGAAATTAAGTAAACTGATTTAAGTTACAGGAATTCAGCCAAATTTCAGAAAATTGAAATTCTCGCACTTTGTACATGGTAGTTAACGGTGATTAAAACCCGTTATAGTTAATAATAATTTAAATAACTGCTACTTATCAGTAATATGCCTGCATTAAATTTTGGCGATGGAATCATATAAATGATAGATAACTATTTCCCATTTTGATTGCTGTTAAATCAATGCTTCGAATGATTCCCTGAAAACAAAAAAATCTTGCAAAATGGTGTATGTTGGCATTTGGCGATCGAAGTACTGTGTAATAAATAATTGATTCTTATTTGTTAAAGCAGCGCTACGGAAGTTTCTTTTACTAAAAGCTGTTAGAAAGGCGTAATTAATACTGTCTAATATATTTTTTGTTTTACGAATTGAAATGTATGTTGATTCCTACTTTAGTACATTTCTTTGCAAAGTTGGCGAAAAATAGTCAAATGTAGTGCAGCTCTGTACTTATTTATAATTCCATTCCACAATTGAGATGAGCCGATGTCACTAGCGTATGCACAGATATATTTTTAAAATTCCGCCAAACAAAGTATTGCGTATTGACTTTAGTGTCAAGTTTAATTTGTGGTTTGAGCTATTGGGCGGCGTTAATTTCGCCAGTATGGCAGTTCTATCAAAGTAAACATGAATAACTCATTTCATGTTCTATTTTTAACATTGCTATAATTTCCGTAGCAACGGAATGCATTGTTGCCACTTAAGTTGTTAAATTTAACAATTAAGTGAAACCACTCATTTCTACAGCTTTTAAGACTCGAAAAAGTGAAAGCGCATCAAACGTGAAATAAGTAGAACTAACTGTAACAGACTTGCACTTTAAAAATAATTGAAGTTTTCATGCAATTCTACATATCTTTAATTTTATTTCCTTCGCGAGTGGATGTCATTTTTTACGTCATTTTTGCTGTTTTGCTTGCAGATTATCCGGAGCAGCACATATCCTCTAATGTATTTGCTCCTCCGGACATAAGCAAGAGCGTATGCCCGGCGCGTATTTGTGTAACCCCACTGTGTTATTCAGATTTTTCTGGTGTCAGATTTTCTAGACCATTTTTTACCGCGAAGATTCCGATCCTGAAGTATATTGATCACTGATAAATGAAAAAAAAAAAGATCAATTATATGCAAGCAGGAGTAGCCAAAAATTTTTCATGGGAATGTTACGGGAGTGAAGAATATACATTTTGTATGGCAAAAAACTCCACATTAGGGGTTGTGACCATGTATCTCCTCCTTGGCTAAGCCACTGTACGCAAGCATCAGTTGACACGTCATGAAAAACCGTCGTAGATGGCAAACTCCGAAGTTGTTCTGAGGGTTATACAAAATTGTAAATTTTACTTTTGATACAGTTCGAATATTTGGTTTTAATACATTTCTGCCACCAAGGTAAGATGAAATGTTACTAAATACGGCAACCCAGAATTTTCTTAACTATTGAATTTGACACTGTGCGACTACAGCAGATTCCCTATATACGGTAGATACGTTCCGTGTTATAGGAATCCGTGTTGTACGAGTCCTGCGCTATACTCCACCTGGAGTGCGGACTGCGCGGTATAATCGCGGCAAAACTTATTTGCGCTCCGTAAAAATGCAATGATGGTTGGTGTTGCCATTCAAAAGGAATGTTAATTACAGGAGCTAAGGCGTCATAATATCAGAACATATGTCTCATTTCATCGTGCTGTACGAGTCTCTTTTAACGTGTTACACGAAAACGATTGTAATGTTTTCGTCGTGTTGTAGACCCATGTTATAATGGGGTCAACTGTAATCTGTAAAAAATGAAAAATGAAATTATCTATTTATTTAGCGCGAATTGACAGTGAGATAAACGTAACTTTTATGTAACAAGTGTGATACTGCATTAAGAGTTCAATAAGGGTAATAAGCTTTTTCTCAGAAGTTACATCACGAACGTTTTCATTTACCAAAGCGACATGATTTTCACCGGAGCAGAGTACATTTTTGGCTTTTAAACGTAAATGATGCATCCATTGTTTCATTTAGGTTTTTTAATTTAGGTAAAATTTAATAAAGTCGTGTGTAACATAACTGCGCTAATGCATTGTCCACGCTTTGAAAAATGCAAGATAAAATTGTTGTCAACATCATGTAATGTTATTTATGTGGTATATACTATATATACTAAACCTCAATGTGGTATATACTAAACATCACAAAACGAATTATTTGATGAAGAAATCACGCATTTTTCGAAAGAGAAAAGTTTTGTCTGCATACCATAAAGTTCTTTCTTTTTTGATCGCCAGTCACATTGACGTAGTTTTTGTGTCATGTTGCAATCGTCAAAAATTTGCACTCATGACGTCAACTTTTAGTCCCGATTCAAGTATTTTTTCACGTTTTGAGATTCCTCATTACTGGGTTTAATTCGAATTATATATGTGTAAGGAAAATATGCGTTTCCCACCGTGCGGAGAACGGGTACGCAGCTAGTTATTGTATTAAAATAAATAAAATGTGAAAAAACACACATAAAATGATACTTGTAACAAGATACGAACGTTTCGACTGAAAACTTATTGTCTTCATCAGTCAACGTTCTTCGTCTCACAAAACAGTGGGAACTGCAAAAGATCTTTTCCAACGTTCGCCCATACAGCAAGTAAAAGGGTGTAAGTCGTCAATTTTAACTAATTATTCAATATCTGGCTAACTATTTTATTTAGAGACATGGCATGAATTTCATAAGACACATGGCAATATATTTCTAAATATAAGCGATGGGAAATAAGGGACGGTATAAAAATTAAATTTCGTATTTTAAAATGTATACAGCCCCTAGTAAAAAAATTGCCATATCTGAAAGCTACTCTATATTTGACGAACTTTTCTAATTGAAAGTATGTTCCGATCACTTATAGTTTAACATACAGGGTGTCCCAAAAAGGTACCGGTTTTAATTCTTTACCTGTTGCAGATAAGTAGGCAGTGCCAAAAGAAAAAAATGTTCGAAATGAGGTCGGAAATAAGACTCCGTTAAGAAAAAATTCTTATCGTTCATTTTCAAAATGTTATACATGTTAAATTTGTATACGACCCCCGCACAAAACAATTCCCAGTTAGTAATATGTGCCCCATACTCTAATGAAATGACATTCAAAATTTGAGAACTATACCTTAAAAAGTGTCAGAGATATGAAGATCATGTAGAACGACAGTTCTACTAGTGACGCAGCCCCAACCAACCAACCGTAAAATTTCGCGGCACTTATATATACACCTAACTTTTCTATTTTCAAAAGTGTCGCATCTGGATCTCGGAATCCGCTCTAACGAATTTTTTTACAATTAATATATGATTTTAATCGGTGCCAATTTCGATGAGTGATGTCGCCGGTTAAGTTAGAAAACTCCTTTTTTTTTATTTAATCCAGTTCAAAGAGGGAACTATTTAACCCGCGTAAGGAAATACGGAAAATGATCTCGTTTTAAAGGCGGTAAACAAGGCAGGGAGTAGGAATACAGTGCTGTAGATCCGTGACAAGATTTGTACACGATACCTTATACCGTAAACCAGTTTGGTCCTAGACAGCTGGTACCTTTCGCTCCCTCTTCCTGAGCAAATGACTTGAGTTCTGTCCTCGACGTCGAACTTTTGCGAGATGAGCTTTGTGTTACTGTCGCTTTTCTTTTACTTCATTTTAAAAAATAACAGATTATTATGTACTTTACTTATTTTTTCTGTAATTTATTTTGCTATAAAATAATTAAAAATAGTTAAGACTTTGAATTAAAAAAATAATTAATTGAAGTATTTTTTGGTAAAACTCCTTCCTAACTTTTTCTTTAAGTATTTCGTTTCCCTAGTATTTTAATAGCTATTTCTAATTAAATTAAGTCTTTATTTTTCTAATATTATTAATTCTATTTGGAAAATTCAATATGTAATTAATATTTCAATGAATTTTTTTTCTCTTCAGAAAGCTCACATAATTAATTAATAATTATTATTTAGTATTCAAAGGAAAATAAATAGTAGTTTTACATACTAACTAGTTTTAATAATAATTCTTTTACTCTTCATGTATATATAAAATTTATTGAAATTATTGAATTACAATTTTAAAACCAATATTTTTTCCAAATCTTAGGTTTTTCTCACTTTTATTTTGTATTCCTTTAAATACCAGATTTAAAATTTTGTTCAATACTTTTCAGATAGAA
>JAWZYV010006583.1:0-23315 GCA_038373885.1 Cheiracanthium punctorium | reverse complement strand
TCGTTAGATGACTTTAAGAGGACAATCGTCTATTCCTCTAAATTATTTTGAATGGGTGCTCAACACTAAATACGCCATCTGCAAGGATTGCAAAAATTAAATGCCGAGAGGTTGGCTATAATTTTACTTCAGTTTTATAAACGTTTATTTTCTCACTGTGTGGACTCGAAAAAGAGTTCATTCATATATATATATATATATATATATACGATTGAATCTCCCTATAACGAACTCGCTCGGTTCCAGTTAAAAAATTCGCTATAGAGAAAATTTCGTTGTACAGAGATTAGAGATTTTTGCAGTTATTTCAGCAAATATTACAAACTCTTTAGTTATTTGATGTTTAAAAGTATTAAATTATGACTTATTAAAAGTAAATTGTTATTATTTATTATAAATTTGTTAAAATTACGGTTTATTACTTTTCATTGTATAAATGAAATGTTCATAAGTATAAAGACAATTCACGAATTTAGAGAATAAACTATGTAATGCACTTACGTTTATTTTACTTCAGAATTCCGTTCTTTTACATTGTTTTGCATTCTGTGATTTTAAATTTTCATAAAAATATTCACATTTTAAAAGTCCGCTGAAAGTAGAGTGAGGCACATTTTCTTCCATTTGGAAACCTCTTTTTAATGGTTTTGAAAGGTTGAATCATTAAAGTTTGATGTGGTTTTGGTTGTGAAGCGCAAGGCCTTATTATTATATCGGCAAATCGGGACTTTGCACAGGGCCACCGACTTGAAAGGGCCCCAATTTTAAATGTTTTTTCTGAAATATTCCTTTTTGTATCAAAATTTATGAAAAATATAACAAATTTCATAGATTGGGGGCCCCCAAATCTATCAATGCCCTGTATAAATATAGGCCCTGTTGGTCATAATCGGGCGCTGGTGAAGTGTCTTCATTATCGGAGTCAGTTTCACTTTCCTGGCCTCCATTTTTATCATCTGTTACTCTTCCACTAAGTGGCCTGTTCAAAAATTAAAATTTTTCTTCAAAACTAACAAAAAAAAAATCAAAGGAAGATCTGAAATATTCGCTATGAGAAGATAAGCTTTTCGTTATATGGCGAATGTTTATAGTGTTATTTAAGCCTTAAAGTTACGTTTCCATGAAAAATTTTGTTATAGGGAGAAATTCGTTGTAAGGAGACTTCGTTATAGGGAGATTCTACTGTATATATAGGCTTTTGATATCGTTGGAGAAAGTCTAGCTCTTGATATAGATTTCACGCTTAAGAGACATGCTTTAAATTCTTATTTAAAAAAATTGGCGCAAGGACATCTGATTCGGCTTGGGTATGAAATAGATATCAAAATTGATGGGAGAGACGGTCCTTGACATCGTTTAATATTTCTGGGGATGACGACCTTTAAAGTGTTAAAGCAGGTATGGGCAACCTTTGAAAAGTTGTGGGCCAAACTTTAGGATTTTAACGAAGTGGCGGGCCGTATAATTGGGATTTATATGGGATATTGAATGGTTTATACGAAGTTTTCAAATGTTCCGTGGGCCGAATCAAAAACCGTGGCGGGCCATATCCGGCCCGCGGGCCCTCGCAACCTCGCAACCTCGCGCCATATGAGTGTTAAAGTGTAATATTTCAGTCTTCGAAATACGTTTGAGGAATTTGTTTCTATTTAGCTTATAGAACTTTAGATACAGACATTTTAATATAAGTCAGCCGGAAATATTTGAAACAAAAAGTATATCATTCTGCTGTCGGAAGTGAATCGTATTTCTGCGCACGCAAACGAAGATAGGGTTTGAACCGAATGACGTTTGTCGGACATCCCCCCCCCCAAGGTGCTCCTCTACAAACGTAAAAAAAGGCGCCTCTTTTGTGCTCTAGATCAGTGGTTCCCAAACTATGGGCCGCCGCCCATTGTTGTCTCACGGGAACAATTTCGGTGGGTCGAAATGGGTGGGAAAAATTAAACTTTAGTATTTTATATATATAGTAAACTATACTATTTTATATAGCCTATATTGGTTATCGTTATGTAGTAGTGGGTCGCAAAAAAAAAATCTAGTTGAAGATTTTTTGAAGAGAAGAACAAAAAAGTTTGTGAACCACTGCTCTAGATCAAGATTTCCTCAGTTTTAGTTCGAAATGGCCCCCCTTTCGACGATGGCACCCAAACCTTGCTTACCGTGCCACTGCTCAGAGCTTAGAATTAAAACAGACGAAATTTGTTCATATCAATCACAAAAATAGGTTAACAATGATCATAAAAAGAAAAATGCTCAAGATCAATTTCATTAAGTATGGATACTTTAAGTAGCAACTTTTTTTTAAGACTTGAAAATTTAGTTTATCATTTCTCGATTTTTCTTTAACCATCATTTAATCTCGTCATTTTTAAGCATCTTTTATTTAGACACTCCAAGGCGTAGCTTGAAAACGAGCAAAAATGTTTTTCTTCATATTGTAGCTGTTTCAATGACAAACTTAATGATACTAAAATTATAAACGAAACCTATATGTAAAAACAATTTATTCCTTTTTTTGTGTCGCAAAGATGTTAACTTTTTGGCAGTGACTTGAAAACTGGCGACTCCCGTGAACTTTAATAATGTTGGTCCAAAAGTTAAATGATTCATTTTTAAAACATCACACACTATCAGCACTTACATCATTCTGTTTTGAGAAGTGTAATAATTATCAATACCTAATAATTATTTATATTATTAATTTAAAAAGTTGAATCTGTATAATTAGTAATACTAATTATTATTTAGTTTATTTCAAATTTTGGGGTAAAAAACATATTTCTTGTGAATAGTATTTGGTTTATATATGAGGAAAACACAGAATAATCGGTGTGTACCTGTTCTTCGTACGGAAAAGATCAAACACTATACATGGATCATCTGGATTAATTGTGACTTATCCCTGTCCGGAGAATCAAAATATTCGGATTTTCAAAAAGAACTTAAAAATGATCACACGAGTTAAAAAGAATTCTTGCTAAAACATTTAATAATTCACTTAGTGGTTAAATAATTGGAGCAGATAAATAAAACCATTAATTAATGTGAACTTATTATGCATTTTAAGGGATGAATTTACATACATATTTAATAAACAATATCTAAATACATATGTACTTACATAATACTGTACAGTTTATACATTATCACAATTTAATGCAGTTTAAGTAATCTAAAAAATATTTTCCTTTCAAAATCGAGTATACGATACAGAATTAACATTGTATTTTATTTTAGTTTTCTATTATATTATATTCAGTACATAGATAAACCGAGTTATTGATGTGCTTATTTGAGTAAGGGTCACACTAGTGATATAAATTAAGAAGTAATTCTGATGTGTGTTTTTTTCGGGACGTTTTCGTGAACAGTGTACGAACGCTAATGTGCCAAAATTGTAACCTTGTTATTTGGTCCCTCTTGTCTATTTCTTGTATGTTCATTTTTTTTTTTTTTCACGCATGTACTTTTAATTTTTCCACAACTGTCGCCGATATTTTATATTGGTAAATATGCCCAAATGAAGCTGTTTTTTTTCCCCTTTTCTTTCACAAGAGTTTACCTGAGAGTTTGTCCTTCTGAGTGAATCTGAAAGAGCTGGGACATTTGCCATCCATACCGGCTTTTCATTCTCTAATGATTCTTTGGCGATTTGAGTAGGCGAATATTACATAATCATTTCCCATTATGGTTGCCATTAAAACAACTCTACGTCTATCCTTATACACATTTCTTGCGTGATTGCCGTATTTAGCACCGCGAAACAATTTATTTTGTCGTCTTTCAAATATCCAAGTGCCAGTTTCTTTAGCGTTTTTTGTTTATCTTTTCTTTTTTGCTGTTGCTTTTCAATGACTTACAGCACAGTTTGGATATTAGTTACTGTAACGAGATTGGCAAATTTAGCCCCTCGAAATACTCTATCTTCAAAGGATTATGCATGAGAATATGTGGAGAACTGTTTCAGTGGCAAGCTTAATGGGAAATGATTGTCGATTATGTGTATACGCAAAACGCCAAACAATTAAGTCGCCGTTTTTGGAAAATATCCAAAGTACTCCAAAGAACTTGCATAAATATTCTATTTTTGCAGAATAGTTTTTAGGGACTAGGGTCAGTTGCACTTGCGCCAACAGCTATCCATCAAATCGAGAGGCGAGTTGAACTGGAATCCTTATCCTGCTCCCCTCTCTAAATTATACTAAGGATGGCCCTTTGCGAGACTCCCAAACAAAAATCACTGGGTCCGGCTATAGATGCAAGGGGCCCCTTCAAAAAATGCTACCGCTGGCCCTTTGCGAGACCGTAGGGTTCCTTTTTGATTGTCACCCTCCTCCTCTCCGTTTCGCGGGTGCAACTCGTCCGTGGATTAAATTCATCAGCGATGCAGCTCGCCATTTTCTCCCTTCGCCCGGTGCAACTAACTTAATCTCGTTTTTAGTACAGCTTTGATTGTTGCGGTGTTGGCGAGATAAGCTATTGGGCGGGTTGACAGCTGAAATAACGATTGCAGCCTATTAAACAGTTGATTCACTAAACATTCCATGAAAAATGTATTCATTGCGCTTAAACACACTTAAAAAGAAATGAGAACCGTACGCACGTTTCGGATGGGGCACAGGCTGAATCCTTGTTCAGCTTTTAAAATCACTGTGCTTAGGAGGGTGATATCGTGATTGAAGTAGGGTGGTTTCTTTGTACCATTGGAAACGTACGTACTCTTAATTTGTCAATTTGAATTTTGAATTTTTGATAACGGACAGTGAAAAGGAAGTTACCAAACTCCATGTTATTTCGGAGGTAGTGGACCAGATATACAGAGCGTGCTCATGTTGTGAGTAAAGTAAATTTTCTGTAGGGGGATATAATGGGACATCAAAATTTCGTCTTCGTTGTTGAGTAGCGCCTCAGCATCAACATCTTTACCATTTGAGAAATGAGCTAAAACAACATCGGACATTTTCAGTGTATTGCACGAATTGATCTATATATTTATTCATCTCAGTGTAGTGCACACTGTTGAAGTCTGGTCGTGATTGAAAGGGTTTCGAGAAGATTTTTGTGTTTTCTTCTAGCACACTGCAGAAACAGCATTCGTTTAGAAGGTAAATGCTATCGTACGAGTCACGTTTGCATTTTCGGCGAATTTATTCGTGTGTTGGTCGGATAATAGGTTAAAACTATTTTCGAAATGAGCTGCACTCGATATTTGCAGTTGAGAATCACAAATGTTTCTCGATTGACTTTGACGCCTAAGTGTTAACTGTTTGGAGTCTTCCTCATAACATGTGCTTTAAAATATTTCTACATTACAGGACATACAGAAAGGTACTGGTATCTTATGGTCGTCCGACACGCCAGAACTTAATACATTTGCAATCTTCAAAAGAAATATTTGTAAAATTTGTCAACTAGTTACTTACTGTAAAAGATATCTGTACGTACAATAAAAGAAAACTGGTGATTTCATTTTTAGTTATTTGACAGTCTTCCTTTTTGTTACTAATTTGTATAGTATGTATTAAACACATTTTGTTAAGCTTTTAATATCCATTTCACTGACACGCAAAATACACGAAGTTCTAATGAAATGGATGATGATTTTTGCATTATCAGAGATTCAAAATTCGAATAAACTTTTTTAAACCACCGTCTAAAGAAATGGTTCAGATGACCCATGAATCTTAGTTTATTTTTCATTTTTCACACTTCGCTGAGCTTTTCAGATGAACCCAAAATGGGATTTTGCTTAACCCTCCAAATGAAGCACTTCCCTAAACCCGTTTATTCGTTATGCAGTGAAACCTTTAAGGCCGGCGTTCAGTTAGTGCGTTTCAGTACGCTATAATGGGAACCCAATGTATTTTTCAGAATCTTGAAGACGCACTGCGGAGAAAAGTGCCCCCACTGAGCGGTGGGCGTGCTTTTGTGATTTCACGCGTTATCCTTTGGCGGTGGTCATTAAAAGTCAATAAATTCTTCGACCCTGCACTGTATCCCCCCCTAGTACAATGCCTTGACCATTAAAAAAAAAACCCGCTGCGTCCGGAAAAAAACGCAACTGAACGCCGGGCTTTATGCATTTCACAGAGTGGCGGGGGAGGGGGAGGGTAAGGGTTACTCTAGGAGGATTGTTGTGCGTAAGACAACATGGATGCGCTACGAAATTCCCCCAAACAAAAGATGCTTCGAAAGTGCATGAAATTTAAAAATAATTTTGTAAAACTTCTTTAGTGAGTCATTCACCCATTGAACCATTTTTCAGACTACCAAGATAAATCGTTGGATGCTACCAGCCGTTTACTTTTCGATGCTACGAACCGTGACATAGAAAATCAAAGGGATACATTGCCGAAATGACCCCAAAGCTGAAAAAGTGCATCTTTCCCATCGACCTACTGAACGACCAGCAACATGTCAGTACATTGTATTGCCAGTTATGTGCCACAGAGCTACTCACATTTTCCAAGTTTTCAGGATGGCATCAGCGTTTTTTTAACCCACACCTTAAAAATTCAATAACTAATAGAAAACATAAATACGTAAACATCATTTTTTATATTAGAACGCTACTCTGAAAACCCGATTTTAAAATTGAACACTTTCAAAAAAGAAATGTAATTTGTGTATTTTCTTTAAACTCTTTTGTAGGTTTTCATTAGCGACACCAGAAGAACCTACGTACCACATTTCACCAATATAGGTTTTCCTTTAAATATATATATATATATATATATATATATATAAAATAAAAACACGTGTTACTTTGAAAAGCGAATTTAAAATTTTACTTTTGTACAAATTTGAATAACTTGCTAACTTATTTTGAAATTTTCTATTGCTTTTACATCTTAAACTAAACACGACCTTTTCGTATCCACTTCTATTTTGTCAAAATTTTAGAAAAGATAATTTTTTCAAAACATTCGACTTTTGATATTTTAAAACCTTTGGTATCAGATTCCTCTTATGAACACCAGCAAACCCCCATACTAAATTTTAAGAAAATTAGTTGTACTGTATTCGATAAGAGCGCGCTACTCTCAAAGTCCAATACTTACATTTTCAAGAAAAATCAGTCATTGAAACTTCGAGAGAGTTTTCATATCACCGTTGAAATTTCATTTTAATGTTTCATAGAAAAAATCCCGAAGAAAAGCTCATTGCACTATTTTGAGTTCACTTATTCAGCGCATACCTTTTGCGGAAAGCGCGTTGACGGCATTCGCAACATGAGAGTGGAATTCTGTACAGAATATATAGCACTGGTTGCTAAGTTTCCATCGTGTCTTTAAGGTTAGCTTCGATTTGGATGGTTTAGAATTTGTGTTAGGAAAAGGTTTGTATAACGATCATTGTGCTAGTTAATTTTAGGAAAACTATTTAGATTCTAAATTTTTAAAAAAAAAAGTGTTTTTCAGTCATTATTATTCAGCGCATATGCTACTGTGTCTACTGTTAAAAGGTATCCAGTTTCCGCCTGGTATGCCCAGTTTAGGGATTTCTACATGTAGGGTAAAATCATATAGCCATTGCCCACATAAGGATTAGGTTCAGTGACTGCCCACAGCTAAAATAACCGTTGAGAATAAAAATTCATCGCAGATTTTGATGAAAAACTAAGAAAATATTTTACGTTTTATCATATCCATGCAACATTGCTTGAAAATCAAATAAAAAAACATGTTTTTCTTAAAGCTTATCACTGTCAGTGAACAATTACTCTTTGGTTTACCCTATATGGTTAAAACGAGTTAACCGTGTAAAAAATGAAACAAAATACTATGAAATGAACATTTATTGAATTTGTTGTGTGTGTTTTCTGTTCTGGCATTTGCATCATAAGCACACTTATGATTGGTTGGCTGGTTGGTTGATGTCGTGTGCATGGGGAGAACTATAGATGACCATGAGTGTGCAGAACACAGCTGGCTATCTCCTTGATGTTTTCGGAGTATAGACTCTTTCCGATGTCAAAGGGGGAGACTTCCCTAAGCTGATCCAGAGATCTTAGAATGGTAAGGCAGTCAAAAATGTGTTTTGGAGTCAGTGAAATATTATCGCAATTATTGCAGAGACGGTAGATTTTATTGCCATCTCTTTGTATCTTCATATCTCGATAGTGACCTGTTTTAAGACGAGTAATAGTTTTATAAAACTATAGTCAGATGTCTATCAGCGTTTATTTCACAAATCTGTGAGTCTATTTTAATGGTGTTTTCTCTTGGACGGTGCCTTGCAATCGCATTCACATCGTCAAGAGTGACTTTCATGATATTTCAATAACTGAGATTTCTCCCTTGGCAAGCTGCCTCCTCATTTCCAGAGATGCCTACGTGAGCGGGCATCAACTGCAGAATACATATCTTGTTTAATATGTCAATTTCTTTCAATTGGTGTTGGATATCACGGGTTAGCCTTCACTGACCGTTATTTAAGGCTTTTGAGGCAGTTTTAGAGTCACAAAAGATGACGCTTATAATTAAATTATTATTAAAAGATAACCTCTGTTTGGTTCGTAAAATGACTACGCTCATCCCACGTGCATCTGGCAGAATGCTTCACAGACATTCAGTCAGAATGCTCAATGTTCAGCAAATTGAGCTACACGTTTCTATGATCATTAAACCTGACGCATAAATAGGCCAATGTACCTTCCAACCAGGAAGCTGTTGCAGATCACCAAATACTTAGTAGCAGCTCTCTTCCAAATGATTCAAAACTGCCGTTTGTTGATCGTTTGGAAACGTCCTTAGGGGATATTTTGAAGAGACATTCTGACATTTTTTTACAGTTTCTGAGATACCTTCACTCAAATGAGTAATCGAGTAAAAGACAATTTTCTGAAGTCAGTTTAATTAATAATTTAACCGTCATCATCCTAAAACCCATTTATTCAATAGAATTGGATGACTCATACTTTGAATGCAGTCTCATATGCAGAGAGTCATAAAAATCAATTGAAGAGATTTGTCTTTCATTCGAAAACTTTTTGATGAGGTGTTTTTGGTTTTATAAGTGTTACCCGACTGCATAAAAGAGAATCCTCAACTGCTTTGTCGTTTTATTTCAATTTTTAAGCACTCCTTCAAAATAACATATATACAATAGCTGAAGATAGTTAATGCCATCTCCCCGTATTCATATCTCTATGGGTTATACAAATCGGAATCCCGATAGTATACGTCCTATTTATGTTATGAGTGTTATTGTCATTTAGTTTCAGACATTTTTTTAAAAGTCGTGACGTCTATATGACAACGATTTTACTTGCGGTTTGAAAAGATGTATTCGAAATATCCCCATAATTTTATTTAACCTGATACACAAACAAATATTCATGTATACTTCATCTATTTGGTTTCTTTGAAAAAATAAATACTTTATCAAAGAAACGCTCGTGCTACACTTGCAATGCCTAATACGTTTTAAACTCTTGGAGGAACGAAATGTAAATACGGAGTAGGCACCCACTTCGTTCTTCTATGGGTAGAAAATGAACTATTATTCTTTCCTCCAAGTTTAAACTGGATTAAAATATAGCAAATATCTATGGGGTACAGATTTAATTGTGGGAGGTTAATTTTCGTTGCCAAGGTATTGCAAACTGTAACCTGATTTTGGTAGTAGTAACGTCACTCTGGTTTATTCATATCTGGAAGTTATCCTATTTCGCAAGTGATAGTATAGGTCTCGCTTTTAAAGACGGTTCAATGAGCCGGTTCGCTGAGCTAAGTGATTCACTTTCAGTATCAAGCTGCTCATAGCTGGTTGGTATACGCACCGAAGACTTTCATTTCGAATAAATCAAACTTATTGATTATTGGATTTGCTCTTCTGAATAGGATACTTTATAAAACATTCTTTAAAAAATATTTTGTCAGTTATGTAAGTGAATTTTATTCGTTTTTTTTCAATTGCTTGAATAAATGTGGATAAATGTAACGTATTATCATACTGCTATTACACTATGCTTTAAGGAAGTTTTTAATCTCTAACTATAATTTCAGGTTAGCATATTTGCTTAAATTATTGAAATTTGGGTTATTTAAAGCAAAAACAGGGGTAACAAGTCACTGAAACTGCAAAATTCTTTTTACTATGCTCTTGCATCTTGCGATAGGATCATGCAAATCTATTTTTGTTGTTTCGTGAAATGTTTAATTTGATAAATTTTCATTACCAACGGTGTTTTTAAACACTCAATTACCAAAAAGAGTTGCTTTTCTGGCTATAATTTGTAGGTACTTACGTATTATCCCGGCGGTCCGCCAAGACAAACAATTTTTCACCAAGATAAATGCCGGGTACGTTAAATTGTTGATGGTTTGGAATACGATTGGCAACAGTTTGCCAGCAAATTTGACGAAAAAGTAGTTTGGCGGATGTGACCGCCGGGATAATACGCAAGTACAAATTTGTATTAATGCAAATAATGTTCATCGTGATTCATTAATGGGTTAGTTCCTACATTAACGCCACACTCTCGCCAACCTAAAAAATCGCCGCATTTTGGCGAGTTCCCAGTCATAGATTTCTAGGACTTATGCGCAAATAATATGAATATTTATCGACACGTTGGCGAGAGTGGGAATGTTGAAGCAGGAATCAGCGCATTAATATACTTGGTTGAGGATTCTGTTAGTTATTGCTTAGGGATGAAGAATTGAGGGTTCAAAGCTGTTTTTAATTTACTTGTGGCCAAAAACTGCGGTCTTAACAAAGATTAGTTTTTTTTTTTTTAATTAAAAACCTTCTGAATCTAGATCTTCTGTCTGAGGCAGAACACGTTACGGCCGAGTCGGTTTAAGTTAGTCGTTAAAGCATAAAACTAAATTTGTCGTTAAGTAAAGAAATATTCATAAATATTTTTGTTTTTGTAAAAAAAAAATATTTAGTACCTATTCGGTAGTTGCCATTGATTGGCGAGATAGGATATTTTGTTGATAAACCTTGATATTTGCCAACTATGGCGACTTCATTTCTTTGGCTTACGCATGCGTATCATCGATGACCATTTCCTATTGCTTTTGCATTAAGATACTGCTTCTATTTTGCTTTGCTTGAGACAGTCAAAATGGAACATTTAACTATCTTAAATATTTCATCTGGCAATGGGAGGCAAGTACCTTAGCTGAGCATTTTTTACGCCATTTTTGCAGTTTCACATAAAAGAATCATCAAAAGCACTCTTTTACAAGCAGCATTAATCTAAGAAGGTTATTTGTCATAAACATGCGTAAGATATCAAAAACTAAAAAATCTGGAGTGACTCCACTCGACTTTCCGAACACTTACGATTAAGATCATTACCAAGCATTTAAATAAATTTTAATCGATGAATCATTCAAACATATACACCAAATTGAAGCTCAATCGAATGCGCCGTTTAAACGCTAGCGCACTTTCAAGAATTTCTCCCTATACGCCATAGTATAAAAGAAATCTTTGTCGTAGCCCTGTAGAAAAATTATAAGTCCTATACACATAAAAATCAATACCGGTTTTACGATGGTAGTTTATAACATATATACCCAATTTGAGCTCAATCGAATGTACCGTTTAAACGCTAGCGCACATTCAAAAATTTCCTCCCATAGGCCATAACGTAAAAGAAATCTTTGTCTTAGCCCTGTAGAAAAACTATAAGTCCTATACACACCAAAATCAATACCGGTCTTGCGACGGTGTTTTGTAACATATATACTAAATTTGAGACCAATCGAATGCCCCGTTTAGGAGCTATTTTGTTCATTCACACACACACACACACACACACACATACATACATACACACATATTTTAAAAATAGCATAAATGAATTCAGAAGACCTCAAAACGTGTCAATACACCAAAATCTCGAAGTCGAATTTTTTCATGATTACAATACTTTCCTTACATGGTACATGTTCGGAAAGTAAAAATCACCAAGCCGTGGCAAACTCCAGTAATATACTGCTTTGCTCGTTCTATTGATCATTCGCTTTAGAAGCAGGGGATCTGACGGCAGTTTTGACGGAATATTTGGCGCCGATTCGTTGCCAATTATTACGTCATTTATAGCAATTAAAAACGATACATCTGAAAATGTGTTCAAGTTTTCCCTCCCTCTTCACCAGCCTTCCCTCACAAAAATTCGGTCGCCAACGTTTGAACCCGACCCTGTTCTTATTGCTTTAACTCCGTACACCATGACATGCCAGGTGGTTCAGAAATCGGTAAGATAAATTTCCAGGAAAAAAGAATTACTGAGGACGAATGGGAATCCCATAGAAATCTGTAATCGCAAGCAGTGTCACCTGTTCATTCCCCTGTCGATAATCCCACTGGTAGAATTTTTTGTGTAAGTCAAATATGGGCAACCTTTGAAAAGATGCGGGCCAAACTTTAGGATATTGGCCAAGTCGTGGACCGTGTATAATTGAGATTTATATGGAATTTTGTGTGGTTTATATGGGTTTCATACGGGGTTTCGATACGTTTCGCGGACAAGATCAAAAGCCGTGGCAGGCCGTATCCAGCCCGCGGGCTAGAGGTCGCCTAAGTCATCATTAAACTCTCCGACCATGCGGATTTTTTAATATCGATTGATATTTAGCAGTTAACATTCGACTAAAATGGTCAGTTTAAAAATTCTGTTCCGCTTTATGCATTATGTTATTGGACACCAGCCAACAGCAAACCAAACTCGGTTAAGAAATTTTAGTCAGAGACAGTCATTAAAAAGCCAGTTTAATCCTAAACTATCAGTATTTCCAAGTGATTACAAACAGAAGCATGGAGATGAAGTATCATTGGCACGCGTGTTGGCATCCATGGGCATCTGGTTGGATAAACAATTGCGAAAAATTTAACTTAACCCTCAGTTCTCGCTTCGTAGAGAGTTGGCTAAGTCTCTCCAAATATTATATTAAAACAGTGGCGTAAAACTGACGTTAGTGAACAAGCACAATGAGGCACCCTATGCTGAAAGAATCTCTCACTCACAAACACTCCCAAAACATATGTGAGGGGTAACGAGGATATCTAGGAATACGAAAAATGTACGTCATATTGATGTAGTGAGTTTTAATGTCAGCGAGTTTCTGGCGTCCTTTTAAACCCGTGACATCAAAATGACATCGATCTCACATGCGGTTTAAGAACTATATGCTCGGAATAAGTCGCGTAGATGTATTTCATGTGCTATATAAAGTATTTCAATAATATCCTTGGTTTTGTTAAAAAATACACATTTTGCTACTTTTGCAAATGTATAACATGCATTTTAAACTACATCTCAAAATAAAACGAATTTCGAACGCGTGGAATTTTAATTGGGAGAGGTTCTGTACTGCTGTCGTTGCAATCTTTATCGTGGATTTCAGTGTGATTACATCACTCTGACTTATTAATATCTGGAAGGTATCCTATTCCGCAAGTGATAGTTTAGGGTCTCCTTTTTAAATAGACAGTTAACTGAACCAGTGCTTGACTCTCAATATCAAGCTGCTGTTAGCGGATCGATATACGCTCACTATCGTTTAATTGTGAGTAAACAAGTCTTACAGTAATTGAATATTGATTTGTTCTTTTGAATAACTTCTTTAAAAAGCATATTTGAAGTTATGTAAGTAAATTTTATTTGTTTTTTTTTAAATTATTTGTGTAAACTTGGATGCTTGTAACATATCGTCATATTGTCATTACAGTATTCACTAAGCAAAGTGTTTTAGCTTTAATCATAATCTCACCTTGCATATTTGTTTAAATTATTAAAATTTCGAGTATTTGTAGTGAAAACGGGGCTAAGAAATCACTTAGGTCGGCACTAAAATCTTCAATATACGTTTCTGTATCAGGTAAGGTGGTGGTGTGTTTCTAATTTTTTAAGAGTTTAAAACTCGCTATTTGGATAATTTGCGTTAGCGCGGCTGTGTTTCAGCACTTAGTTATCGGATGATGCGTTTTCCTGTCTGTAATACGCATTGGTAGAAGTAAATAATATCCCATTAAAATTCATGAATGTATTAGCTATACAGTATAATATTGCTGATGAACAGCCAATCAGTGAAAGGGACGTTGTTATGACGTCAAAACAGAGGATTCCGTAAACAGTTGTTTAGAGCTATAAAGTTGAAGATTCTCAGTTGATTTTCCTTTACTCTGCTGAAGTGCGGTTGTTGCAAAGGAGTCTTCTTGCTCAGGAAATAAACTTACGATTTCGGTGTATAAAAATATTCAAGTCTTTTTAGAAAAGCTGTAATGTAAATATTTAAATTATAGTTTAAAATAAATTTATGTGGTAAAAGGGTTCTGAATTCCGTAAGCGGGGGCAGTGTAGTGTCTGTGTAGTGCTAGTGTTTTGGTTACGTTCAATTTGTTTTATATTGCATTTGAAATACGTGTAGGAATATTTTAATAAGGTGTTTAGATAAGTGTATTGTTGTTTTGTGTTTATGATTTCTTATATATAGACGTTAAAGACAAAAAAAAATTTTCTTACTTAACCTGCTCCCGCTTACGGAATTATTCCCGAGAAAAGTAGCTGGTAGGTACGTATTATCCCGGCCGTCCGCCAAGACGAGCAATTTTTTACCAAAATAAATGCCGGGCACATGAAATTATTAATGGTTTTTATCCGATTGGCAACTCATTTGACGAAAAAATAATTTGGCAGGAATGACCGCCGGGATAATACGTAAGTACCAAGGATTCATGTCGAGATTGGCACCAACAAAATCGAGTGTGCTGTACAAAACTAACATGGTTAAAGTGTAGGTTCCCATGTTTTTTAGTTTAGTTTTCTATTATGTTAAATACAATAGAGAGATTAACCGAGCCATTGATGTGATTATTTAAGAAAGAGTCATACTAGTGAAATAAATTAAGAAGTCGTTCTCATGGTACAGTATACGAACGCTAATGAGCCAAATTTGCTACGTTGTTAGTTGGCCTCTCTTTTCCATTTCTCATGTTCATTTATTTATTTTTTCACGTGAGTACTTTTAATTTTGCCCCAAGGGGTGCCAATATTTTAGCTTGGTAAAGAGAAATGCCCCAAATTAAGGTTTTTTTCCCCTTTTCTTTCACAAGAGTTTACCTGAGAGTTTGTTCGTCTGAGTGAATCGGAAAGAGCTGGGACATTTGCCACCCATGCCGGCTTTTCATTCTCTGGTGATTCTTTGGCGATTCGCGTAGGCCAATATTACATAATCATTTCCCACTATGGTTGCCATTAAAACAACTCTACGTCAATCCTTATACACATTTCTTGCGTGATTGCTGTATTTAGCAACGCGAAATATTTCATTTCGTCGTGGTGTCGAATATCCAAGTGCCAGTTTCTGTAGCGTTATTTGTTTTTAACTTTCCTTTTTTGTTGTTTTTTAACGACTTACGGCACAGTCTAGATATGAGTTACTGCAACGTGAGTGGCAAGTTTAGCACCGCGAAATACTCTCTCTTCAAAGGATTATGCATGAGATGTGTGGAGAACTGTTTCAGTGGCAAGCTTAATGGGAAATGATAGTCGATTATGTGCATACGCAAATCGCGAAACAATTAAAAGTCGCCGTTTTTTGGAAATTTCCAAGGTATTCGAGAGAACTTGCATAAGTTTCCGTATTTTGTGGAATAATTTTTAGTTTTTAGGGACGAGGGTCAGTTGCACCCGCGCCAACAGCTATCGATCAAATCGAGAGGCGAGTTGAACTGGAATCCTTATCTTGCTCCCCTCTCTAAATTATACTAAGGATGGCCCTTTGCGAGACTCCCAAAAAACATCACCGGGTCCGGATTTAGATGTAGGGGGCCCCTTCTTAGGGCTTAGTAGGGCTACCGCTAGCCCTTTGCGTAGGGTTTCTCTATTATTGTCCTCCTCCTCCCCGTTTCGCTGGTGCAACTCGTCCGTGGATTAAAATCATCAGCGATGCAACTCACCCTTTTCTACCGTCCCGCCTGGTGCAACTAACCTAACCCCGTTTTTAGTACAACTTTGATTGTCGCGGTGTTGGTGAGATAAGCTATTGGGCGTGTTGACAGCTGAAATAAAGATTGCAGCCTATTATACAGTTGATTCACTGAACATTCCATTGAAAATGTATTCCTTGAGTATAAACACACTTAAAAAGAAATGAGAACCGTACGCACGTTTCGGTTGGGGTACAGGCTGAATCCTGTTCAGCTTTTAAAATCACTGTGTTTAAGAGGGCGATATCATTCTTGATATAGGGTGGTGTCTTTGAACCATTAGAAATGTACGTACTCTTAATTTGTCAATTTGAATTTTGAACTTTTGATAACGGGCAGTGATAAGGATGTTACCAAACTCCATGTTATTTGGGAGGTAATGGACCAGATATACAGAGCGTGCTCGTGTTGTTAAGTAGCGACAAGTAGCTTTTCTGTAGGGGGATAACTTGGGACATCAAAATTTCGTCTTCGTTGTTCAGTTGCGCCTCAGCATCAACATCTTTACCATATGAGCAATGAGCTAAAACAACATCGGACATTTTCAGTGTATTCCACGAATTGATCTATATATTTATTCATCTCGGTGTAGTGCACACTGTTGAAGTCTGATCGTGATTGAAAGGATTTCGAGAAGATTTTTGTGTTTTGTTCTGACACACTGCAGAAACAGCAATCGTTTAGAAGGTAAATACTCACGTACGAATTACGTTTGCATTGTTGGTTGTGGGGCATTTCCGGCGAATGTTGGTTGTGTGTTGGTCGGATAACAGTCTAAAACTATTTTCGGAATGAGCTGCATTCGATATTTTCAGTTGAGAATCTCAACTATATCTCGACTCATTTTGACGACTACGTGTTAACTCTTTGGAGTCTTCCTCATAACATGTGCTTTAAAATATTTCTACATTACAGGACATACAGAAAGGTACTGGTATCTTATGGTCGTCCGACACGCCAGAACGTAATACATTTACAATCTTCAAAAGAAATATTTGTAAAATTTGTAAACTAGTTACTTACTGTAAAAGATATCTGTACGTATAATAAAAGAAAACTGGTGATTTCATTTTCAGTTATTTAAGAGTCTTCCTTTTTGTTACTCATTTGTATAGTATGTATTAAATACATTTTGTTAAGCTTTTAATATTCATTTCACTGACTGGCAAAATAGACGAATTTCTTACGAAATGGATGCTGAATTTTACATTATCTAAAATTCAAAAATCGAATAAAATTTTTTGAACCACCGTCTAAAGAAATGGTTCAGATGACCCATGAATCTTAGTATTTTTTTTTTTCATTCTTCACACTTCGCTGTGCTTGTTAGATCGACCCAAATTGGGATTTCGCTTAACCCTCCAAATGAAGCACTTCCCTAAACCCGTTAACCCGTTTATTCGTTATGCAGTAACAACTTTTATACATTTCACAGACAAGGGGGGGGGTTACTATAGGAGGATTGTTCTGCTTAAGACAACATGGATGCCGTACGAAATTCCTGAAACAAAAGTTGCTTCGAAAGTGCATGAAATTTAAAAATAATTTTGTAAAACTTCTTTAATGAGTCATTCACCCATTCAACCATTTTTAAGACTACCAAGATAAATCGTTGGATGCTACCAGCCGTTTACTTTTCGATGCTATGAACCGTTACATAGAAAAACAAAGGGATACATCGCCAAAACGACCCCAGACGAAGCTGAAACAGTGCATCCTTCCCATCGATCTACTGAACGACCAGCCAAGGAACACAATAATGTTGTTTCAATGCGAAAAGCTAACATATAAAATGTCGTTTCCACACGATTTTGTTCAGTTTTCTCCTCGTTGTTTCAACATGGACATTGATATAATATTGAAACTACATTGTGAAATCACAAGAGAAAAACAAATAAAAATACAAGATTTTATATGTTTCATGCAAAATTATTAAAATCCATACGGAAATTTACGAAAAGTAAAATTTTTGATAATTATCTACTTGAATACATTTTTATTCGTATTAAAATATAGCATTGTCACAATGCATTTTTACAACAGTAAATACGTGTCTGAACGTGTAAATACGTCACACAATCATGTGGAAACGACACTGAAAGTTCACATTGAAACAACATTGTTGTGTTGCTAGGGCAGCAACATGTCGGTATGCAAATTTACAGGGACACTATACATGATCACTCTACGAGATGATTCGATGTTTAGGGATGTCCAGTCCTACCTAAAGAATAACCAAATTGGGTGTTAAACTTTCGACCCCAAACGCGAGAGACCCCTTAAAGTCATGTTAAAGGGAATCCCCTGCTACACCCCCAAAGCGGAAATCGAAAATTTCCTAGTTCAGAAGGGTTTCAAACCCATTAACCTTGCGTTCATAAAGAACAAAGAAAAACGGCTCATTCCTTTATGTGTCGTAGACTTGCTAAGAACCCCAAACGTCGAAGAGATATACTCTCTAGATACCAATGAGTATCTCCAGATTTCAGTCGAAAAGTACTACAATTACAAGGTAAAACAATGTCACAACTGTCAGGGGTACGGCCACTCCTCTCTAAACTGTTCATTAACCCCCCGCTGCTTTTAAAGTGCGCCGGTAACCACCGCTTTAGAGATTGTTCCACCAAAGGAAAGGATCCGGTCAAATGTGCGGACTGCCAGGGCGCTCATGTAGCTAACTACCGCAGCTGCCCCAAAAATCCGCAGAACCGCCACAAACTCACTAACCAGAAACCCCAAAACAAACCAAACCAACACCAAAACGATGTGAACAAAACAGAGCCCTTTCGTAAACCCCCCGCCAGGCACGTCAGGCTGGACCCTAGTGGGAAAGGGTAAAAAACAAAACAAAACTGTCTATCTCCCAGAAAACGAGGAAAATGGCGCCACGGACCATTACGAAATGGATGACGCTCCCACACTCACTGAAGCTGATAACATGACAAATATTGCCTCCACTGAGGACACCACTCCTAACGAAGAAACTATCCGCCAAGGAAAAAACAATAAAAAAGCTAGGCCCAATGTTCGCCAAAACCGAAACAAAAACAAACCCTCGCGCAAACCTCCATCTCACCACTAATAGATGTGATTCAGACTATTAGAGAAATAAATGAATACGTCGACTTAGCATCACTCTTCCGAGTGCTCAAAGCGGCCCTCGAGGCGATAAAGACATTTAAAAACCCACTAGACCGGGCATTCGCCCTGCTCGCAGCTGTCAATGAAAACCTCCCTCCCATGGCCGGCACACTACAAACAATTAGAATAATACTGTGGAACGCGCAAGGCCTCCACAGGAAGATAGCCGAGCTCCGTGGCTTTCTGTCACACTCGGACATTGACATTGTATTACTACAAGAAACAATGCTCTCACCTAGACTCAATTACAGTATTCCAAACTACACACTCTACCGCACTGACCGCCCTGTTACAAACCCGGGCACCCGGGTCTCTGGAGGCACGACAATCTACATCCGCTCCAAAATCCCCCTCACTCATATTGGCAACCTTGCCCTTGAAAAACTTGAAGCCACGGCAGTCTGACTCCACGCTACCTCAAGCGACATCTTAATTACATCTGCATATATAAAACCAAACATTTCCTTACCTGAAAATGATTTCCGCAGACTTATAAATCTCTGCCCCGCGGTTATTGTGGCGGGTGACTTACGCCCACCACTTCGCGTGGAATGGAGATTACAACTGCCCTAGAGGCATTGGACTTCTCAGATTTCTAATGTCCACCCACACATTGATGGCCTACCCGGCCACTCCCACACACCAGCACCCCAGAGGTTCCTCGACCATTGACCTGGTCGTACACCGCGGACTAAACCAACACATCACTTGCCACACCCTAAATCAGTTCACATCGGACCATCTCCCGGTCCAATTTGATATGAATGTACACATGGTGGAAAACCCCACCACTCGAATAAAGACAAATTGGGACAAATATACAGGTTATCTCTTAAATGTCCCACACCAAAACCCTAGCCTAGACACTAAACAAGATATTGATGCTGAAGCAATCAGAATCACTACCCTTCTAACAGAGGCCTTCGACCATGCCTCTAGCCCTGCGCCCCCAACCCCTATCAAGTTGCCCTCGAACATCCGAGCGCTCATACACAATCGGAACAAAGCCCGAAAAACCTACCGGCTTTCTCGCGCACCAGATGACAGAACAACATACCACAGACACTGCGCGCGAGTAAAGCAACAAATCTCCCGCCATAAACAAGAAACCTGGACCTCCTACATCGAGAGTCTCTCTCCGCAAGACGACTCCATATGGCGCGCCATAAGGAAAATTACGAAAAAAAAGACTCAAATGAGACGGACGACCTTGTCTCTCACAGAGAAGAAATCATCAGGGAAACTACCGATTTCCTCAGTCACCCTCCTAGCTATTTAATACCGAACGCCCTACCCTCAGAGGTATACGGCATTATTAAAAGGCTCAACCCCCGGAAATGCCCGGGAAACGATCGAATTACAAACACTATGCTTAAAAACATGCCCACGTCAACGCTATTCAATATCACCACACTTACAAATACGATCCTAAGACATCGATACTTCCCAAACATCTGGAAATAAGCAATTGTCTGCCCGATTCCCAAACCTGGGCAGGACCATTCACTCCCCTCCTCGTACAGTCCAATCAGCTTGTTCAGCTCGCTTAGTAAAATCCCTGAGAGAGTCATCCTCTCCAGGCTACAGACCCATCTCAACCAAAACAATGCCAAGGCAATTCCCCGAGCAATTCGGCTTTAGAGAGGGACACAGTACTGTACACCAGCTGGTGAGAGTCGTGGAAATCGCCCACGATGCTATCCAATCAAAACAGACGGCCGCCATCCTGTTGTTGGACCTTCAAAAGGCCTTCGACAAGGTATGGCATTGGGGCCTCACCTTCAAACTGGCTAAACAAAACATACCCGACAGTCTGATTCATCTGATTCACTCGTATCTAGAAAACAGAACCTTTGTTGTGCGAGTAGGAAACACGCTCTCCACCCCAAAACCCATTCAGAGCGGGGTCCCCCAGGGCTCGATCCTGGGACCTATTCTATTTAACATCTACATCAGCGACATCCCTCGGAATCACACTAGCTCTCTTCGCCGATGATACGGCAATCGTGGGTTACGCCCCGAACAATCACCTACTTAAAATACGAATGCAAGTACACATTGATGATGTCACCAACTGGATGCGACTGTGGCGCATCAAGTTAAACGCGGCCAAGTGCCAGGCGCTTTGCTTCACGCAAACCCTCCCCCTATCCCGGTTAATTGTGGAAAACACGACTATTGAATGGAGCCCCCCGGGTTACGTACCTTGGAGTAATCATCGATAGGACTCTGTCCCGGAATCACCACATAAACACTGCCACTCACAAAATGAAGGCCGCTTTCGAGCGCCTCCACCCACTCTTCTATAACTCAAAAATAGGAACTACAAATAAAACCCTACTATTCAAAACCTTTGTACGTCCCACTGGGACCTATGCGGCTCCCGTTTGGGCTTGCGCTGCAAACTCAAACATAAGGAAACTGGAACAAAAACAAAGTGCCATCCTAAGAAAAATACGCAACGGTCACCACTATATGTCTAATATTGTAATCCGCAGAGACTTAAACATCCCAACTATGCGAAAACACCTCAGCCACCTAGTCACAAACTTTTATGCAAACTTCAACAGTCTGCCCAACGAGATACTTGCTGAAGTCCCAGACTATGATGAAAGCGACCCAGCACACCGCAGACGCCCTAGGGCGGCCCTGCGCCTCCTTGAGCCCCCCTAAATTACGTCAGATGGCCGAGCAACCCGCCCTGTGAGGACCGCATATTGCGGGGGGAGGACGGGTCGGCCACCACATCTGACACACCCCCTCTTCTCAAGCTCCGTCACCCCTCTCCTCATCCATCATCACCTGTCAACGCCCAGTCTTTTCTTCGACGATCGACCGCCTGTCTATTATACTGACTCGACTAATTAAAAAAAAAAAAAAAAAAAAAAAAAAAAAAAAAAAAAAAAAAAAAAAATAAAAAAAAAAAAAAAAAAAAAAAAAAAAAAAAAAAAAAAAAAAAAAAAAAAAAAAAAAAAAAAAAAAAAAAAAAAAAAAAAAAAAAAAAAAAAAAAAAAAAAAAAAAAAAAAAAAAAAAAAAAAAAAAAAAAAAAAAAAGCAAAAAAAAAATAAAAAAAATTTGAAAAAAAAAAAAACAGAAAAAACTGTTAAAAAAAAAAAAACAAAAACAAAAACAAAACCAAAAACACAAAATTAAACAAAAAAAAAAAACAAAACAAAAGAACGATAATTAGAAAAGAAAAGAAACAACAAGAAATAAAGAAAATAATCAACTAAAACAAGACTATAAATAAAAGAAAAGAAAATAGAGAGAAAACAAAGTTAGAACAACAAAAATACTAAAAAGAAAAAAAAAAAAAAAATAAAAAAAAAAGAATAAAAAGTCTATAAAAAAAAGAGAAAAAAGTAAAAAAAAGAAAGGGAAAAAGGTTCAAAAGAAAAACAAATATCGAAAAGAATAAAAAAAAATAGAATAAAAAAAAAAAAAGAAAAAAAAGAATGCCCAAACTTAGGGACTTTATCATGATATCACATGACCACTCGTAAATACACACTGAGATAAATGCTTTCGCACAAGGTGCTCCATTAATAAAGAGTAAATAAAAACACCAAAACAAAAAAATACCAACTAATCGTACTGAGGACGCCGGCCATCCCGCCCCCCCCATTGCAGCTCAGTCAGATTTACATGTCATGTGTTTGCCAGTCGTCTGCCACAGCGCATCCACAGGGATTATTAACCCAGTTTGAATCAACAAAAAAGGGTGCAATTTTTTGGCGTTTTTTTCATCCCGAAAAAATTTAAAAAATTGGGGAAACGAATAGAACAAGGGGGTTTTTTTTAAAAAAATTTTTTTTATTGAATACTTTTTTAAAAAACCGATAAAAAAAATTTGACCGTTTGGCAAAAAAAAAAAATTTTAGGTTTTTTTGTTTTTTTAATTTTCTTTTCAAAAAAAATCCTTTGAGGTTTTCATTACGGGGGCAGGCAAAGGAAAACCTACACAAAAAATTTTTTTAAAACCATTTATCGGGTTTGCCGAAAAAAAAAAAAAAAAAAAAAAAAAAAAAAAAAAAAAAAAAAAAAAAACCCCCCACCTTTGAAAATAATTTTTATCTATTGATTAATTTTGAATAATTACCAAATTTGGAAAATAAGGGAGGGCCTAAAAAATTTAATTTTGGGGAAATTTTTTTTGCTTTAAATCTTTTTTTTAAACCCCAAAAGGAATCTTTTCACTTTATTTTTAAAAAAAAGAAAA
>JAWZYV010006577.1:0-33806 GCA_038373885.1 Cheiracanthium punctorium | reverse complement strand
GAAGTTTCGCCGTTTTATATTTTTTTTTTGCATAAGAAATATGAATCCTGCTTACGGGCTCAGAAATGCCACGCAAATAATGCCAAAAGATTTTTTTTTAAAAAACTCTCATCTTTAAGATTCACTGTACTAATTTCTTTTTCCTTAGACTTTTTGGTTTGAGGCCAAGAACTCATGTATGCAGGATGTACCATAAAGTTTGTAATACGCTTTAATTCTTTCTCTATTACAGATAAGTGAACAATGTAAGTTGAAAAATTCAGTTTCCAAAAAGTTAATTTTTAATTTTTTGTGCGGCCTCCGTACAAAAAAAGTTCCCAATTATTAAAATGGGAACATGATACATTCATGAAGTGATGGAAAAAATTTCACCCTTTCATCCTAAAATATCTCAGATATCTTTAAACAAGGATGGTCAGGGACCGTACATAAATGTAAACGTTTATTGCTACATCGAAAATTATTGTTTACTTGCGTAATTTCGGTACGCTAACATCTGACGTGAATTTCCCCCCTCGAGAGCCACGGAGAAGTGGTTTAAGTCAACTTCATTTTATCTTTATTTCTCAGACACTTTTCAGGATATAGTTCTCACATTTTGTTCGTCACTTCCTTAGTGTACATGGGGGCCCATTTTACTCGCTAGAAAATTTTCTATAGGGGGGGGGGGCGTACACGAATTTAAAGTCTCACTTTTGGAAAATAATCGGAAGAAAATTTTCTTAGCGTAGAATTTTTTCCTACTTTGTTTTGAACATTTTTTCAATTGAAATGCGTAACTTATCTATAATAGATAAAGAAATAAAACGTATGACCGTCTTTGTGGGGCACCCTGTATTAAAACGAGGTCAGATACTACAAATACTTATAATATGGCCACGACGGATGCATCTATAAAACTAAAAACCTGTTCATAAAAATGCACACATACACTTAGCTTACTTCTCCATTTTACGTCTTTTTTTAATCCCGTTCATTGGTCATACGTACATGTTTGCACTTCAGACATTCATAAGGCGTCTATTTATTGTTTGTCTTGTTAAGGCAAAGCTGCACGATGATTACAATCTCCATTTTCAAATCTTCACACATTTTGTTTCCGTGGTTTTTACTATCACATAGATTCTTCGATATTAAAAAAAAATCAATCTATCTTGATAATCACCCCTTACTTAAGGACATGTTAAAGTTTCTTAACATTCACGATACCCTATTTTACTGTAATATTTTCTTTAACGGCTTTGATTTGTAAACAGGAGGCAATATCCTAAACACTTTATACTGTCGACTTATACACGGACGAACATACACCGTGATTTAAATAAAAAACACGCAGTCATGCTTCCGAATACTTACTACACACGATTTGTGCACGAATATTGGCTTTAACGGTTTTGCAAATGGTAGTAGGAAGCAACACTGTGAAAAAGAAGTTTCATCCTCTCGACTTACTCGAAGCAACAAGTTGTGTGACTGGCGTAAGAAACATCCAACCCCCACTTAATTTTAGCGCCGAATAGGGCGATATTTTGCCAAAAAGTTGCCCAGCTCAGTGACATTTCGGACTTTGGGTGCGATTTTTCCAAAGGGGCCTGTATTGTTTGTTTTTCTACATTCATATTGCGCTATACCCTATTATGACTCATTAAAGTTTCCACGACGTAATCCAAATTCGCGCTTTACGGGGGTGCTTCGAGAAATAGCTACTTCTGAATTTTCGCCTAGCTTCTGCGAGGCTCATAAATACAGGCAGAACAGGACGCCAAGGCAGTTTTCAGCGAAAGCTCGTTCAGTGAGTTCGCAGTATCACGCTGAGAAACTTGCTATTGGAAGCCATATTTTGCTTGTTTTTAAAAGCTGGTTTTTAAGTGCTGTGTATAAATTCTTCATTGCTGAGTCATGGGGAAATTGTTCACGATTTTCTTCGTGAGTTTCCACTGAATGTTTGTCTGTGGAAGTGTTTTATTTTGCGCGATAAATACAGCATTTGTGAAAGCCTCTGTACTGAGCGGACTGTTATTAATGACTGTCATTTTATCTCTCATCCCCTTTGTTGAAAATTATCCGAAAAATGTGTCCCAAAAATGCGACATGAAAAAGCGACATAAAAGTATGCGACATAATTTTACAAATATTTAAATACTATTCGTTCACAACAGCTTTAATCTAATGTTACACTATTTCGTAAGCTGTAGAATATGCTTCACATGTATTTTTCTATAAATAATAGGTTACAATCCTCAAAATTTCAACATAGGGTTACCAGGCGAAATACGCGAAAGATGAGAGATCAAATGACATAGTCAATTAATATCGTTTTAATAGGGCAATCATGAAACTAAAAAATTAGGGGGGAACAGGGGGGGGGGCTGATGAGGCTCGAACAGCCGAGTTTTATATATTAATGACTATGAATATTAAAAGTGAGAGAGAAAAACTTTTGAAAATTTTAACAGAAATATAAGGGGGAAAGCTGTACGGTTTTTTTCAAATTTCAATTTAAAATACAATTTTTAAATTCTTAATTTAAAAATGTTTCTCAAATATTAATTCATTCTATAGATACCGATACCAGTTATAGCTGTACAAAATGTCGTGAAGATACGAATCCTAGAAATTTTGTTATCGTGTTGATAATTCATAAAAATGCGTTTTGAAAAAAACGCAGTGTAATGTGACCTTATTGCGTTCCAATAGAAAGCTTTCATAAACGTTTTTATGTGTATCTCCGGTTTTAGTTGGATGATTGCATGAAATTGGGATCAAAATGCTCAGAAGTAACCAAGGTTGCCAATGAAATTAATATTGAAAAATCGATTTTTTGAATTCTTAATCCTCCTGTGACCCCTTAACCAAAAATTTAATCTTAACGGTTCTGCAATGTCAATAGGAAAAAATACCTCACAAATAAACTTGAGTAAGAACATTCAAATGGTATTGCTCAACATTCAACAAACACGAATTTTGCGCGAATATTTGCTTTAACATTTTTGCAATGTAAATAGGGAGAAATCACGCAAGAAGTTTTATCCTGTCGACTTACGTTGTGCAACCGCGCACTGCCACCTTAAGTGCGCAACTCTTTTTTTTCTCCACCCTTTGACTCGATCACTCCGTGAACAAACACTCGGGCTTAAGAATGAAGGATGTGTCGCCCATCAGCCGTTCAGTAAAATCTTATGTCGTCACGCGAAGAGTACTAATGAAGCTGTGGCATAGAACTGGACGATCGATTTTTCTCTGCAAACAACTCTAAGGGGACAAGG
The DNA here is from genome assembly GCA_038373885.1 of Cheiracanthium punctorium. Classification (NCBI taxonomy): domain Eukaryota; kingdom Metazoa; phylum Arthropoda; class Arachnida; order Araneae; family Cheiracanthiidae; genus Cheiracanthium; species Cheiracanthium punctorium. The sequence continues at coordinate 30,540 of JAWZYV010006577.1, read as the reverse complement.
GACGTTCAATATTCAAAATTTTCAATTTTGAATTTCTACATGTAATCATATGTAAAATTGTTTAACACAAAATCATAGTTGTCTAGCATAATAGTTTGCATCTGTATTGGAACTAAAAATTAAAAAAATAATTTTTTTTAAGTGAAAAATTGATTAAAAAATATACGCCTTCTATTTTCATATTTAAAATATCCCACGCGCATACCAAACAAAGAAAAAGCTATAATTTTTTAAATATACACTTGCAATATGTGTATGAATATTTCAGCGCATTCATTTTTATATGTGACAAGGTTAAGCTCTATAGAAAAAATTAAATTCATGAGAGATGTAGCTTTTTTTCAAATTTCCATCCTATTGTTACATTTAAATTTCTATATCTCTATTACTCTCTCAAAATGGTTGAGCGAAAAACGCTCAGACTGAATATTTTTTCCTTTTGCGTACCGAAGTTGCTCTTATCAGTCTGAGCGAAATGTTTTCTTTCGGCGGAGCGAAAAATTCGGAGCGAATAACGCTCCTTTTTGAAAGATTTGTCTTCATTCAGTTTTGGATACTTTTTATCATAAACGGAGCGATTTTTCTGAATTTCGCTCCGTTTTCATTAATATGCTTTCATTCAGTTATGAATGCCTTCCATCATAAAATGGAGCGATTTCCATGAAACGCTCCTTTATGAATATAATCATTTTTCGTTATATATGAGCTTTAATTCGAAATGTGTATATTTTGATTTTCAAAAGTGATTTGTGTGATTTTTAGAAGTTTAATTATAATTTTGTATATTTATTTGGATATATATATATCAAAGCCATACCCAGGAGGGGCAGGGAGTGCGGAACCGAAATTTAAAATCCCCTCCCCCCCGAAATTTAAAATTTTGTTAACAAAACTATAATAATAAAGCCATTTTGTGAAAAATTTAGCCTTTTTCACCTCTTGGTTCCCCTACACCCCCCCCCCGAAATTTTTGTCTGGGTACGGCCCTGATATATATAACTTACCTCCAACAGCCGGCCAATTTCTGCTTTTAAGAGATGTGCTTTAAAAAACCTCCAAACTCTGGACACACATTGAATTCCTCTAAAAACGGCCACGATAGGACGAAGTGGGAGGGCATATGCTCCCCTTGCCCAACCTCTTGAAAATCTTATTTGAAGCCTAATATATATATATATTTAATTTAAAGGAAACGTCCATTATTTACACTTCTGTTTTATGTCCCTCCATGGGCACCGTCAGCATAGGGCAAGGGGAGGCAATGCCCCCCCCCTGGAATTTTTGTATGCAGTGTTTTTCCTTGCTTTTTTGATCTTTCCAGCATGGTAACCATACGTTGAAGTAGTCTTTGCCCCCTCCTTGAGTAGTCTTCGACCCCCCCCTGGGAAATATTCTGCCGGCGCCCATTTGTCCTTCCCCACGAATTTCCGATCACGTTATGCTTACGACAGTCCACTTTTTCTGTTTTCCAAAATGTACTAAGGAAAATTTTAACCCTGGAATTATTGAGCTCTATTAGCAGTCACTATAGACGCTGCGTCGGCAGGGGGCACAAGATGGGGCATGTGCTCCCTCGGGGCCCTTTTCAGAGACTTTTTATCTGAAAAAAAATATTTCTAATGAAATGTATAACTGAATATATACACGCACACACACACACACAAAAAAAAACAAAAAAAAAACAACGAGATTCTACATTTTTTTGCGAAAATCTTCTCCAGCTGCAGAATGCGATGATCATTCCAAGGTAGTTGAAATCATCTTTTGACAACATATCAAATGTTCTCTAAAGGATTAACTGCAATAAAATATAAAATAAAATCAAGCACTTAGATTATACTCATAAAGCATTCATTTTGTACATCATAATTATCATAAAAACACTTTACTTATCTTACAATTGAACTTTAGGTTAGAATTTGATGCCCCCCCCCCCAGTAAATAAAATCCTGGTTACGCTACCAAGGGCGGATTAAAGGTGGGGGCGGAGGAGTGACCGCCCCCCCCCCGAGAAAAAAGAAATTAATGTAAAAGATCCTATTTTACTTCCATAAAATGGATGTATATGTTAATCTTCTAACCGCCCCTACCGACAAACTAACCGCCACTCCCCCCCAAAAAAAACTTGCATTAATCCGCCACTTTACGCTACTGGGGAGGGGAGCACTGCTCTCAAATGCACCCCATGAGGATTCATTATTCAGAAGCTCCAAGATTTTTACTCTACACAGACTTACAGGATACGACAACAAAGCATTTAGGCTTCCCGCCAAACGTTAGCTTTATGACATGATTCACAATTCACATGAATAAAAATTTTCATGATCTGGATAGGTAAATCTAAAACTAACAGGTTAGAAGTGTATTAAAACATGTAAAGAATATAAAATAAAATCTTACTTGTATTTATAGGCAGGCTTAATATTCGATCCTGGGCGACGAGACAGTTCAATGCAGGCAGCCATTATTGTTTGTTGTTTTTCTTCGGGCGGGAGAAGGGAGAAGGCGCGCGCGATTATATATCTGACCAATCAGGGAGACGAAAACGCTCCCAAAATGAGGAAATCTTTTCAAATTGGTAAGGTCGTAACAAGTGCTCCTTTTCTTTTCTTTTGAAGAAGAAATCGAAAGTTGGTTTTTAATGTTTTTAGTAGATCGCTCTGCATGGAGCGTTTTGCAGTGAAAAATGATAGAAATTGCTTTCTTCCTTTTTTGGAGCACTTAAATCGCTCAACGTAATTGAGAGAGTAAATAACCTTTGTTTGAACATTTAATCCACAATTATGTTCATGCATGCGTTACAAGTGTACTATAAAAAAGTTACAGATTTTTATTCATTTGGAATGCGCATGGGATATTTTTAAAAAAATACTGAATGCGCATTTTCTTCTCAAAGATATTAATATATGTTTTTAAAAAGACTTAATTTTTTATTTTTAGTATTAATGTAAATGTAAACCTTTATTTTAAAGAACTTTACGTATACTTTGAGACTAAAAATTAAGAAATAACAGCTTTCAATTTTAAAGTCCCGTGTCTCATTAATTCGCCGGAAGCTTTGGAAATGTTGAGAAATTTCACGCAACATCTAACGAGACTTTCGAAGCATGAACAGCGATCAGCGAGTCGTGTGTGAAAGTTAAAATAAAGAGAGCGCTGCTGAATGAATAAACTCTTAGCAGGAATTTGAAAGAGTGATAACAGTAGGGTGATGAATAGTAAAATCATCACAAAGTAAAGCGGATAGACAAATTAATTAGGGAGAGTCACAAAAAAAAAATGTGGTTTAGTAGTGAAAAAGAGATAGAAAAACGCCTTTTCAAAGACAAATGATTTTATGTTTATTTATTACACATTTCATTCATGCAACATCATTCCTTATTTTCATTCGAAAATGATTGATTTATGGACATCTAATAACAAAAATTGAAAATTTCGGGGGCTGCCCATCCCCCCATGGTCCCCACCCCCTGGCTACGTCTCTGCTTCATGATGAGTCCTACCTCCCTTTCACCCTCTGAGCGTCTTAGAAACGGGCCATTACCGTAATGTCATTTCCATTGTGAAATTTCCATGCAGATTTACAATTATAGAAAAAATAAAATTTTGATAAGAAGATTTGTAAATACTAAAAAACAAGCCACTGAATTACTTTCTAGCTTCCACATGAAAACATATTTCATGGTACCTGAGTGATATAAATAATTCAAATTATATAAATGCATTGCAGTGTGAACTGGAATTTGTCTTGTGACTTAAAGTTTGTCCCAATCATGAGGGGCCCCCCTGTATAGTACATATCGATACAGTATGTGACATCCTATCCAACCCTACAAAATCTGTGACAGTTCCATTAAGCAATCGAAATCATCCACCTGTTCCAACCTATTGGAACACATTATAAAAGGTATGAAAGGCGGTTTTTAATATTTGCCTTTACTACTTCCATGCTGAATGCATAGAAAGAGTTTAACAGATCTTTCTAACCAAGAAATGGCATAGAATAAAGAGAAAATCTGGAGTGACTCACTCGAATTTCCGAACATTTGCTATTGACCAAGCGTTTCGATAAATTGGATTCAGCTCAATCGGATCTAGTGCACTTAAAATGATTGGAGTGTATAGGCCGCTATGTATAAGAATACTTTTTTGTATCAAAAACCGTTGGCCGTATGCTCGCTAAAATGGATGCAGTATGGAAGACAGTGATCTCTACCTAATCAGTAGGCGTAGTACCTAATTTGATGTTAATTGAATGCATGCTTTATACACTGGCTCTCTTTCAATGATATCTGTCTTTAGGCTATAAGAATTACTTTTTGCAATCCTGTGAACAAACTATCAGCTGTAGACCCTCCACACTCGATGCAGGTCATGAGACAGCGACCTATTACTTACATACCCAATTTGATCGCAATCGAATGCACTGTTTAGACGCTAGCGCACTTTGAAGAATTTCCGTCCGTCAACCATAAGGGAAAAGAAATCTTTTTCGTAGCACTGTAAAAACAAAACTGTGCGTCCAAGGGCGTAGCCAGAAATTTTTCATGGGGGGGGTTACGACTACTGTAACTCACATATATGCATACATGTGTGCGATAAGGGAGTGGAGAATATACGTTTTGTATGGCAAACAGTTCCTCATGGGGGGTTATGACCCCCCTAACCCCCCCATTGGCTACGCCCCTGTGTGCGTCCTATTGACACCAAAATCAACACTAATGTTGCGAAGGTAGTCTATAATGTATATACCAAATTTGAGCTCAATGGAATGCACCGTTTAAACGTTAGCGCATTTTCAAGAATTTCCGCCCGCAGGCCATAGTTAAAGGAATATTTTTCGTAGCCCTCTAAAAAAAAAAAACTGTAAGTCCTTTAAGCACCAAAATCCATACCGGTCTTGCGACGGTGGTCCCCATTGGAAAAATCGCGCGAAATGCCCGAAATGTCGCCAAGATTGGCGACTTTTTGGGGAAATATCGCCCAATAGGGCGCCCAAAATAAGTCCCCAAAAGTGAGGTTAGGGAAGCTCTAACAACCATATTTCTCGAGATTTTTAGAAAACCCCATAGAAACCAATAAAACTGCATAGCTCGCGTTCTAGTTAACCGATTTTGATGCAAAAAAATGCAAAATTGAACTATTGGACGCGTAGAACACGAACTTTTAACTATTTTAAACCCCAGACCAGCAGATTGGCCCGAAAATTCGTAATAATATTTGCCTTACTACTTCCATGCTGAATGCGTAGAAACCATTTAACAGTTCTCTTTTTAACCACGAAATACGAAATGGCATAGAATATTTATTTATGAAATAAAAATGAAGTGTCCCCGAGGCCCAATTTCATCGCTGTCGGAACTGCTTACTTTTACGACAGCAGGCGGCTTCGTTCGAAATTTCATCGATTACTTTCTGACGATGACACATGCATACGGCAGCAGGCACCTTTGATAATGAGAGGGAGGGAGGGAAGGAAAAAAGTCAACTGATTGACAAAAAAAGCAAACGGGAAAAGTGTGGAAGTTAAAAAAAATCTGATTTCTTTTCGTGTCTAATAAAAGCGAAGTTGGGTTTGCATATCGAAGAAGAAAAAACTCTTTTCTGGATTGATTGAATTAACAATATTAGAATTATATTGATATAATTCTAATATTGATTGAATTTCAATATTATATAATAATATTGAAATAATTAATTAATGATTGAATAATTATATTGATTGAATTAATAATGATTGTTTCTCTGTTCTCTTAGAACAATGAAATTTCCTAGGGATCCCTGAAAGAGTCATAACAATCAGGGTTTTCGTTACAGAAAAAAACTGGGTGAGAATTTCTCACCCTTTCCCCCAAACTGAGTGAGATTTTTATAAAATGGGTGAGAATTTTTTGCTAATAAATTTGGGTTGGGTAAATATCCAGTGGGTAAGGTATTTATAAGTGGGTATTTATTCCTCTGTAAGGCAAATACCCAAAATCAACGTATTTTATGATTTTTAGTTATTTTTATTGAATGTAGCTGGACCTCCAAATCAAGCACATGTACATGCAATAAAAATAACCCTGTTTAAGATCCCCCAGGATCAGAATGTTCCCAGGAACCCCCAGACCCCTTCTTTTTTTTCTTTCATAGACTTTAGTTTTTGAGAATCCACTTTTGCACTCAGTGTTCTTTATTTTTCTTTTCTTTGAGAAACCGATTTGCAGGGTGCGCGAATTTCTCGCAGTAATAACTTTTTAATGCGAGAAAAAGAAAAAAAAAATGAGAGATTATCGCGGTCTCGTGCTCTAGTGAAAACGCTGACAATGTACGGTGAACGTGCGAGAACTCAAAATGTCATAGGTCGAATATTCGTTCATGTCGAAGTTTTCACGAAATACGAAAAACAGTTTAATTTTTTTTTAATCCAAAATAATCTCTATATACCAAATTTTGAATCGCCATTTTTTTTTCCTAGTAAAAAATTTTAATTTCATTTCGTCCTTGGAAACTGATGAAGAATGGAAAAAGTATTCATTGTTTACTATTAATTTTGGGTGATTACACGGTAACTCAGGCTACATTTTTTTAAAAATTACTTTTGTAAAAAATATTGTAATGATAAAAAATGCATTTCTTTCAACAAAATTCATGGCGATTGCAAATTGCTTTCTTTTCTTTCATTAAATCATTAAAAATCTCATAACTCATTCATATTTTGAAATATTAATTAAAATGGTTTGGTGAGTCATGCCACCCAAAAAAGACATGGAAGTATGGACAGAAAAGTCAGAGTTGTATTTCTGCTAAAATTCTACTTCTTAAGTGCTACAATCTTTATGAGTCGTTTGCATGTACCTTTCTTATCACAAAGCATCCTTTAGTTTTGTATGGGATATTTTATAAAATGGGTTATTGAATCAAGTGCATGGTCACTCATGCTACACAACTGGGTAACTCGTGCTAGAACATAGATGTCTGACTTTGAAGCGTTGCCATTCTTGATAAAAGAAACTTTTGCACAAAATACACTGTTGCCAACACAGCTACAGCCATTCGGAATCATTTCTCACGTAATTTATTAAAAAATCTGGAGTGACTCCACTCGACTTTCCGAACACTTACGATTAAGATCATGACCAAGCATTTAAATAAATTTGAATCGATGAATCATTCAAACACTATATACCAAATTGAAGCTCCATCGAATGGACCGTTTAAACGCTAGCGCACTTTCAAGAATGTCTCCCCATAGGCCATAATGTAAAAGAAATCTTGGTCGTAGCCCTGTAGAAAAAGTATAAGTCCTATAAATATCAAAATCAATACCGGTCTTACAATGGTGGTTTATAACATGTATACCCAATTGGAGCTCAACCGAATGGACCGTTTAAACGCCAGCGCACTTTCAAGAATGTCTCCCCATAGGCCATAATGTAAAAGAAATCTTGGTCGTAGCCCTGTAGAAAAAGTATAAGTCCTATAAATATCAAAATCAATACCGGTCTTACAATGGTGGTTTATAACATGTATACCCAATTGGAGCTCAACCGAATGGACCGTTTAAACGCTAGCGCACTTTCAAGAATTGCTCCCCATAGGCCATAATGTAAAAGAAATCTTTGTCGTAGCCCTGTAGAAAAACTGTAAGTCCTATACACACCCAAATCAATACCGGTCTTGCGACGGTGGTTTATAAGATATATACCCAATTTGAGCTCAATCGCATGCCCTGTTCAGGAGCTATTGTGTTCACTCACATACACACATACACACATACACACACACATACACACATACATACATACATCTCGTAAAAATAGCATAAATGAATTCAGAAGACCTCAAAACGTGTCAATACACCAAAATCTCGAATTCGAATTTCTTCATGATGACAATACTTTCCTTACATGGTACATGTTCGGAAAGTAAAAATAAAAATAGTTTCTTTTGATGGTTACGCCCATGTTCATATGGAATGACCCACCATTTATAGCTTGTGTTGCAAAAGAAAAAAATCTGGAGTGACTCCACTCGACTTTCCGAACACTTACGATTAAGATCATGACCCAGCATTTAAATCAATTTGAATCGATGAATATTTCAAACCTATATACCAAACTGAAGCTCCATAGAATGCGCCGTTTAAACGCTAGCGCACTTTCAAGAATGTATCCCCATAGGCCATCCTGTAAAAGAAATCTGGGTCGTAGCCCTGTAGAAAAACTATAAGTCCTATACACATCAAAATCAATACCGGTCTTACGATGGTGATTTATAACATATATACCCAATTTGAGCTCAATCGAATGTACCGTTTAAACGCTAGCGCACTTTCAAGAATTTCCTCCCATAGGCCATAATGTAAAAGAAATCTTTGTCGTAGCCCTGTAGAAAAACTATAAGTCCTATACACACCAAAATCAACACCGGTCTTGCGACGGTAGTTTATAACCTGTATACCCAATTGGAGCTCCATCGAATGCCCCGTTTAGGAGCTATCGTGTTCACTCACATACACACAAACACACATACACAACACACACACATACACACATACATACAATCTTGTAAAAATAGCATAAATGAATTCAGAAGACCTCAAAACGTGTCAATACACCAAAATCTCGAAGTCGAATTTTTTCATGATTACAATACTTTCCTTACATGGTACATGTTCGGAAAGTAAAAAAAAAAAAAAAAAAAACATTCCTCCTTCGACTTGTTGGCTCATTCAGGTTCTATAGGGGGAGGGGGAACTTTCCGTGCCTTTTATTCCCCCTTTTTTAACACTTAAAACACTAACAAACAATTCATTTTTCTTAAACTGTAGGTCCCATCCGTGGCATAGCGCCAGCGCTTTGAACTGGGAGACGGAAAGTGCCTGGTTCGAAACCCGGTCGCGTCCGCCGACCTAACCGTTCGGAGTTTTCCGTGGTTTTCTCCGAAACGTCGCGTCCATACGGGTTAGGACCCCATAGAAAGTCCCCCACGGAGGGCGATTCCACCCCCCCCCCCCCCCGGGCCTAGATCCCTAGCGTACACAATGGACCGTAGTAATCCCATATTTCCGTTTCTCAAACTGTAGTAGTCGTACAATGTCGACAAGAACTGCTGTTTAAAGTATAAAATAAATTTTTGAGCTGAAATGGGAGAAACCACCAACGATGGCTTCTGAGCACTCAAAGTATTGGGCTGGTTCATGGGAGTACTTAACTGTATCTACTTTTGTGAACACGGCTTTATGGATTAGGATGAACAATCCAAACAGTCCTTATAACGGTGAAGTACGCTTGGAATAGGTTTGACAAAGATTGAAAAGCAGTTTAATTTGGGATAAGAAAAATACGCCACACTCGTGAATAAGGATACAAATGGAAAAATCTGGAGTGACTCCACTCGACTTTCCGAACATTTACGATTAAGATCATTACCAAGCATTTAAATAAATTTTAATCGATGAATAATTCAAATATATATACCAAATTGAAGCTCAATCGAATGCACCGTTTAAACGCTTGCGCAATTTCAAGAATTTCGTCCCATAGGCCGTAATGTAAAAGAAATCTTTGTCGTAGCCCTGTAGAAAAACAATAAGTCCTATACACACCAAAATCAATACAGGTCTTGCGACGGTGGTTTATAATATATATACCTAATTTGAACTCAATCGAATGTACCGTTTAAACGCTAGCGCATTTTCCAGAATTTACCCCATAGGCCATAATGTAAAAGAAATTTTTGTCGTAGCCCTGTAGAAACACTATAAGTCCTATACACACCAAAATCAATACCGGTCTTGCGACGGTGGTTTATAACATATATACCCAATTTGAACTCAATCGAATGTACCGTTTAAACGCTAGCGCACTTTCAAGAATTTCTCCCCATAGGCCATAATGTAAAAGAAATCTTTGTTGTAGCCCTGTAGAAACACTATAAGTCCTATACACACCAAAATCAATACCGGTCTTGCGACGGTGGTTTATAACATATATACCCAATTTGAACTCAATCGAATGTACCGTTTAAACGCTAGCGCACTTTCAAGAATTTCTCCCCATAGGCCATAATGTAAAAGAAATCTTTGTCGTAGCCCTGTAGAAAAACTATAAGTCCTATACACACCAAAATCAATACCGGTCTTGCGACGGTGGTTTATAACATATATACCCAATTTGAGCTCAATCGCATGCCCCGTTCAGGAGCTATCGTGTTCACTCACATACACACAAACACACACACACACACACACACACACACACACACACACACATACACACATACATACATACATCTCGTAAAAATAGCATAAATGAATTCAGAAGACCTCAAAACGTGTAAATACACCAAAATCTCGAATTCGAATTTTTTCATGATTACAATACTTACCTTACATGGTACATGTTCGGAAAGTAATAAGGGCGAAAAATAGGGACGACGCGTGGATTATGATACGCTATAATATATATCACTTGAGTGCTTATTTAAGATATGATTTATTTATTTGTGTGTGTGGGTTCTTATCATCCTATATTTTAATACGCTAAGGTTAAGATGTTTGCCTCCCTTTTTAGAAAAAAACTCACAATGACTTCACATAAATTTTATATCATTTTATAGAAAATGGCTTGCTCTACCGGCATCAACAACTAAAAAATTTGTTATTGCATTTGTTTTTGTAAATGAATGGGTGGAATGCAGAAGGGGTGTCCATGCCAAATGACGGCGATAACGCACCATTTCTGGCAACCGTAATCGTTTTTCTTCGTAATGAAGAGAAAAGTCATAATTGTTGAGTATTGCGATTTGCGAAAAAACTTGCGTGAAGAGGAGATATTCTAGGAGTTACGAAGTAGTCGTTTTTGTACATTTAGTTCACCAGTGAAATTCGCAGTTGTTGATGCTCTACCGGCATCAACAACTAAAAAATTTGTTATTGCTTTTGTTTTTGTAAATTAATGGGGGGAATGTAGTCCGGGTGGAATGGGTGTCCATGCCAAATGACGGCGATAACGCACCATTTCTGGCAACCGTAATCGTTTTTCTTCGTAATGAAGAGAAAAGTCATAATTGTTGAGTATTGCGATTTGCGAAAAAAACTTGCGTGAAGAGGAGATATTCTAGGAGTTACGAAGTAGTCGTTTTTGTACATTTAGTTCACCAGTGAAATTCGCAGTTGTTGATGCTCTACCGGCATCAACAACTAAAAAATTTGTTATTGCTTTTGTTTTTGTAAATTAATGGGGGGAATGTAGTCCGGGTGGAATGGGTGTCCATGCCAAATGACGGCGATAACGCACCATTTCTGGCAACCGTAATCGTTTTTCTTCGTAATGAAGAGAAAAGTCATAATTGTTGAGTATTGCGATTTGCGAAAAAAACTTGCGTGAAGAGGAGATATTCTAGGAGTTACGAAGTAGTCGTTTTTGTACATTTAGTTCACCAGTGAAATTCGCAGTTGTTGATGCTCTACCGGCATCAACAACTAAAAAATTTGTTATTGCTTTTGTTTTTGTAAATTAATGGGGGGAATGTAGTCCGGGTGGAATGGGTGTCCATGCCAAATGACGGCGATAACGCACCATTTCTGGCAACCGTAATCGTTTTTCTTCGTAATGAAGAGAAAAGTCATAATTGTTGAGTATTGCGATTTGCGAAAAAAACTTGCGTGAAGAGGAGATATTCTAGGAGTTACGAAGTAGTCGTTTTTGTACATTTAGTTCACCAGTGAAATTCGCAGTGAGTGCAAGGCCAACGCGCATTTGAAATAGGACGTCACTGCGGGATTCGTGTGTTACGCTTTTCAAGTGAAATCGCTCGTGAATGTAGAACCGCTCGCTAGATGGGTGCAAGAGCTTTGTTTGTTGCGATTTGCGATTGGTTTCGTTACACAAAGAATCCGGCCAGCTTGTAAAGAAGAAATAAGATAAATAATTTTCGTAATTTTGTAAAGTGATATCACACTTATTCAGTGCGAATTATTCGCACGGGTACCGCTAGTTATTTATAATACTATCAATCTTCCATTGATTTGCTTCCATATAAACGACGGGTCACTCTTTTTTCTAATTTTTTTTCCCTCTCTTACGTAACTCCTTAAGGGAAACGACTCCTGTGCTTTGTCAACTGAACATTTTTAATTCCGTTCATTCACTTCATAGACATCACTTTCTATTTTTCTTCCTGGAGACTTTTCCACTATTATCGAGGACTCTTACGTAAGCGTCTAAAATTCTTCGTCAAGAAGTCAAAAGGAATCGGCGAAATCTTTGCCATTCAGTGAGTGGACCGTCGTCCAATAAACATTCCGGAAAATTGGGTGATTTTCTTTTCTGTAAAGGAGGAATATAATTTCTTTTTTAATTTCTGCGCCGCTTCTCTTTCGATAAGAAAACTATTCAACTTTTGTATGGTTTTATTACGGGAAGACAAATATTAGTTCAGCTTTATAGGTTTGCTTTTTTTTAATCCTAAAGAAATAATCCAAGCTTATAGACACAATACAGGATCGCGCCCAAAAAGGTGGCAACGGGCTTGAATGCGTTGTCTATTGATTGTGACTAGAATCCAAGCCTGTCGTGGAGACCATGACAATGGGTGCTAGAAAAAAACATTCTACAAAAATAGGTCTAAGCTCTATCTATTGACTCATCGTCCACCTAAAATAAATAACTTCCTATTCAGTTCTTACTCTGTACCCAAATCGAATGTCACGCTCTTCTCGAAACGTGCGGAAACTTTTCGCTTTCGAAGGATTTCGTTTTGTGTACACAGCCCCTCTTATATCCATGCTGCATGCAGACGATATCATTTTAATGGAAATAAATTGAATACGCTACCTGGAAAAACTATTTTTAAAGAATGGAATCTCCACTTTCCCTTCCAAAGCCTGATGACCGTGACTCGAAGAGGCCGTCATGTCACTTGCGACATTTGTCTCGCAAATGATTCAATTTTTTCAACTCTCAGAAATAAAACGTTGCTGAAAAGAGCGAAAATTCGTTTGAAAATGAGGGAACGTGTGGATTTTCAGATTTTTTAAAGGAGCGCAGATTGTTTTCTGTATTTTTTTTTTATACGTAACTATGAAAAATTTCAAGCGAATGGTAGAAACGGTATCGATGTTATCGCGGTTTTTGTGCTTATCTTTTTAATCTTTTTTGAGTCGTGGCGGTATAAGTTTTATCCTGAAGTGGGTGCCCGGAATTGTTAGTGAATTAGTGAGTCAGGGATCAGCGTAAGTGTAGGATAAGTGGGCAATGTCAATTTAGAAAAATTTCAAAATTAGGCGCGGAAAAATAAACTATGTTAAGAAAAAGATAATCTCATTCATTTATAGAATTACCCTTTTTAAATTTGCTATACGACCTCCGTACAAAAGAAACTTCCAATTAGCAAAATGGGCCCCATACACTGATCAGGTAATGTGCAAAACTGGACAATCCTATCCTAAAAACTGTTACAGTTATGAATATAAATGTAGGCTGACTGAAATCACTTTTCTTTGCCTCCCGAAGGAAAAAATTCTGGAGTGACTCCCCTCGACTTTCCGAACATTTACGATTAAGATCATGACCAAGCATTTAAATAAATTTTAATCGATGAATAATTCAAATATATATGCCAAATTGAAGCTCAATCGAATGTACCGTTTAAACGCTAGCGCACTTTCAAGAATTTCTCCCCATAGGCCATAATGTAAAAGAAATCTTTGTCGTAGCCCTGTAAAAAAACTATAAGTCTTATACACATCAAAATCAATACAGGTCTTGCGACGGGGGTTTATAACATGTATACCCAATTTGAGCTCAATCGAATGGACCGTTTAAACGCTAGCGCACTTTCCAGAATTTCCCCCCATAGGCCATAATGTAAAAGAAATCTTTGTCGTAGCCCTGTAGAAAAACTATAAGTCCTATACACACCAAAATCAATACAGGTCTTGCGACGGGGGTTTATAACATGTATACCCAATTTGAGCTCAATCGACTGTACCGTTTAAACGCTAGCGCACTTTCCAGAATTCCCCCCCATAGGCCATAATGTGAAAGAAATCTTTGTCGTAGCCCTGTGGAAAAACTATAAGTCCTATACACACCAAAATCAATACCGGTCTTGGGACGGTGGTTTATAACATATATACCCAATTTGAGCTCAATCGCATGCCCCGTTCAGGAGCTATCGTGTTCACTCACATACACACAAACACACACACACACACACACACACACACACACATACATACATACATCTCGTAAAAATAGCATAAATGAATTCAGAAGACCTCAAAACGTGTCAATACACCAAAATCTCGAATTCGAATTCTTTCATGATTACAATACTTTCCTTACATGGTACATGTTCAGAAAGTAAAAAAGGAGCTAAGAGAACATCGGAAGATCCTATTTCAGGGGTCGGAAAGAAATGACGAAAGAAAATTTTATTTTCCAGCCCAGCAATATAAACGTTTACATTGAAATTCAGGTATCATCCCCGATCCGCTTTATTTACAAAATATCTCTGAGACGTTTTAGGATGAAAGACTGAAATTTTGTGAACCACCTCATGAGTGTACGGAACACATTTTACTCATCAGATTTTTTTTGTACGGGAGTTATGTAGAAATATAAAAAAGTCTTTTTTGAAAATGAACGAGAAAAATTAATTTTTAATGTAGTATTTTTTCCTACCTTTATTTTGAAGATGTTTTCCGTTTATATTGGCCCGTGTATCTCTAATGAATCTGTACCATTTTTTTGGGGGGGGGACTCTGTAAACAGGGTACTTGTGAATTTCCCCCGCGAACAGCATTCTGAAACGAATGAGCCAATGGCTACGGACTGCGGCATAGGGACTGTATACAAGATGCACTCTAGGAAGTTATTAAAAGTTCTAGTTTTAAATATATCCGCTAGGTGGCACTTTGGCGAAACTGGCTGGCTTTCCATGTATAGAAATGACTAAAATCGAAACGTGCAAACAATATCAGCCTATATTCAGCAGTTTCTTATCATGTCTTAACTAACTACGGTCATTTCTGGAGCTGAATGAACCATTTTTCCATGCAATGCACCATCTAGGGCAACATGAATACGAACAATTTGAAATTTGTAATTAAAGAAGTATGATTAAAAAAAGTAAAAGAAAAGAAAGAAAAAGAAAATAGACTTCAAATGACTCCACACTAAACGAAAATTTGTTCTGGAACAGCAAGGGTATTTGCACCAATCAGGACTTCTTTTGGTAATTTGCTCATGCGCTTAATCGATAATCATATCCCATGAAGGTTGCCATTAAAGTAATTAGCCAATTATGTTCATGAATAATCCTTGTACTATTCTCGTATTGAGCACCGCGATATATTTCATCCCGTGTAGTAAAGTTTCGAGCTGTACCATTATTCCCATTGCAAAATTGTTCGGTTTTGCGAACTTCTATTTTGACGCCGTATTGGATGATGAATCCCCAAAGAGATCCATATTGGCGACTTTTCACGTATCATTACCAACGCCGTTAGTAGCAACCCTTTAGGCAATAGTTTAAAAACACGGTTATTCCAATTTTCTGAATGATAATATCATCAGAAGGTGACCCATTTAATATGGGAGCACCCTTAAGAAGCGGTTCCCAACCTTTTCGTGCCCCCCCCCCCCAAGCAAAGGATAACTGAAAATGGCACCACCCCCCTCACATTTCTCAGCATACATAGTTTTTTTTTTCTTTCAACAATGAACATTAAGCATCGCCTTTTCTACACAATAATGCTATCGGCAAAGTTTGAATAAATATTTTAAGCGAAAACAGATATGTTTGAGTAAAAATAAGAATAAATAAAATGATTTTTAAAACATGCATGATCACTTGAACTTTGCCTGCTTTACGCTCTCCCTTCTTGCAAACGCTCTGCGTCCCCTAAAGGGGGGGGGGTGGGGTTGCGCCCCATAGGTTGGGAACCGCTGCTCTGCAGTGGTTTAGTTTACACAGTTTTTACTCATTTTTACTAATTCCAATTCCGAATTTAGCCTCTCCAATAAGAAAAATAATTTTGAAATAACTACACTTGAAAAATATTGTAAGTTATTGAATTTAAAGCAAAATAAATAAGACACAATACCTTATTGAGCGAGAGACTTAACCATTTAAAATAAACCAACTAGAAAATTGTTTTAATGTCTGGTTTTTAGTCTCTGTTATTTTAAGTACACCTAACACTATATAAATATTAAATTCATTTTTAGCTTGTCTCCAACAAATTGAATTTGACATTAGCCTAATATCAAACCATTCTAATTCAATTTGCCTTTTACAAAAGTACTAGCGTCGGAAAATATTCCACTTCAGGCTATATTTTCATCGCTCAATCGTTCTTGATTCACTGACTTAGAATTTTAACGAATTGTAAAAAGATCAGGAGAGAGAAAAAATATATCATTTCGTATAATTTGAAAACATATTCCTCTAATTAAATTCTGTCATTTGACTACTCTCTATTGATTATTCAAAATGGCGACTGTTAAAATAAATTTTCGAACTGATATGAAATTACTTTTTAATGTTTTATTTTTATTGCGTGTGCAAACATCTTGACTTGTTTGTGGCGAACACGGTATACTTACAAAAAATTGATTCAATTAAATAAAGTGGCTGCAAAATTGTCGAGTGTAGTAAAACTTATAAAGTGAATTACAATCCAGAAAATTTATGCATACCATTGTGTTGAGTTATCAGACATAAAAATTTATGCATACCTACCATTGTGTTCAGTTATCAGACATAAAAAGTTATCATCTTGTGTAGATCAACAAGCGCCAAGATTAATATTTCTTAGGCACTTTAAAAACAATGATTCTAACTGAAGTTTTTGAAATTTTGCATTCGATAGAATAGGGAAAAAATCTTTTTCAGTTGATTTTTATCTTTAAACGTGTGTGCAGTGAAATTTCTACGAGCGACCACCTCTATTAAGTGACTCCCTCCACCAGCGACTTATTTTTTAAGGCACTGATTTTCACCCTATCTACTTAATGTTAAAGGATCCTCTAGAAGAGACCACACAACCCTGTCTTTGCGACCGGGCGCGGTTTCCTCTTCAAAAATTCCCTTGCATTTTCCCAGAAGACAAGTAAACAAAAACCGCGTTCCAAAACAGCCGCTCTATTGCCAATGGGCAGCAGGTGGCAAGTACAAGAACACATTACACACAAATCTTGTAGGTTACAGAAGAGACATGTCAAAGAAATGAGTGATAATACAGTTGGAGCATTGCGTGGATGTTATCGAGTCACGTGAAAAAGGGAAAATCGGAGAATTTTCATTTACTTTTGACCGTGTTAAAACCAAAACCTTGGGGGCAAGATCGAAAAGCAAATAGATTTTATCGCGGCAAATTCAAAATACATGAAGAATATTAGGATAGAGGCTCTTTTGTCAGATGTAAAAAATAAAGTAGAGAGAGACAAAAGAATGAATCCATCCGAAATTTCTAAATATTTTATTAAAATTTAAATTTTATAAATCTGTTTGTATTATTAGAGGAGAGGAGGGTATTATGGAAGAGTCGGGAAACACATGAACAAACTGTGTATTGTGATTTTCAAGAGTTTTTCCTGATAGCTTTACAAACATTTTAACCTACTTCTATGCACTTGACTTGAACATTGTTCTTACGCATCCTGTGCACTAAAAGAATGGTAGTTTGCTTTGCTGTGGCTGTTTTTGGGGCTGGCAGTGTTTTCCCCACCCGTTTAACCCTTTGAGACGCAACCCTTTCCCAATGCTGAAAAAAGGGCAGCCGTTGCCACCGCTCGACTTAACGACCAGCAAAAGGGCGGACGATCGAAACGTTCATTCCGTGCCACAGACTGGCTGTGCGGCACAGCCAGCTGTCGTCAAAAAAGGGTCTCTGGATCTGTGGCTCACGATGAACGTTTCGATCGTCCGCCCTCTTGCTGGCCGTGAAGTCGAGCGGTGGCGACGGCTGCCCTTTTTTCAGCATGAGGCCATCTACACAGCTGTTCTCGCATTCTTCCATTTTTCAGCAGATGTCGGTGCTCATAAAAATACTCGTGACCTTTTATTGACGGGAAAGTACGTGCTCAAAAGTAAAGAATTCTCGTGGAGCTCTGTCACCCGCAACAATTTTTATAGAAATCCAATCGATTCTTCGTGACTGGCAACAGTCCAAACGTCCGAGTTGGGTGTACCCTGAGCGGGAACTCTGCGCGTTAAAGGGTTAAGGTTTCATTTTCTTAGATGAGGTGTCGGGTATTATGGAATGCTAGGTAATAGTGTAATGCATTTTCATGCCATCCGCTCCAGAACCCGAGAACAAAGACGATGAATGTATCTTCTGCAAGAGAAAATTCTCCGAAGATCAAGGAGGTGAAATTTGGATTTTTATCAATGCTTCGGCTGTTCTTTGTGGAGCAGAAAAAAAAGGTGTATGTCAGCGACTTTTGCAAACAGACTCGAAGCAGAAATGGCTTGAACGTAATCTTAAAAATCTGATGTGTCCAACACATGACTTCCTTGCACGTCCATTAGATCAAAAATATTTTCGACGCACTTCCTCTAAACTTATTTGTTTGAAAGAGATAAAATATCAATAATAGTAAGGTTTAGCGATTTCTAGACAAATATTTCAATATCGCCAAGCTGAGTTCAATTTGAAATATTTTCTTCTGACACTTTATTTGGCGATATTTCACCAAAAGCCGACAAACTTGAGATAGTCTGCTTGATTTTGGGGATAGCCAAAGTAGTCTTTGACCACAGACTTTCAATGAATTGAATGCATCCATACACCTCAATGTATTTAAAGTCATTTGGCTCAAACTGTAAATAAATTCTCAGTCGATTGCTGTAAAAAAAATATGGAAAACAGTTAGATATTACAATATTTCTAAATACAAAAGTTCAAAAATCTACGGGTTAAAGTTTTAGTGTTATACAAAATACGAAATAATTTTTGGCGCCAAATTTGGCGATATTTCGGCGAAACTCGTCAATGTCGACGACATTTGGCGAGATTTTAAGCATGAACCAAACAATGACAGATTATCGCCAAATTTGGCGATATTTCGCCAAAACTCGCCAAGAACGATGACAAATGGCGATACTTTGGGCATGGACCAAATGACTGACTATCGCCAAATTTGGCGATATTTCGCCAAAACTCGCCAAGGTCGAGGACAGACGGCGAGTTTTTGGGCATGTACCAAACAATGACTGTCTACAGTTGTATTATATTGAAGATGTCCATAGACATTAAAGTACTAAAATTCTTTTCGGTGGTCCTGTAAATAAACTCTCCAGTAGATTGGAACCAAAAATCGAGATGCACAACTAGATGTTACAACATTCTTATATATGAAATTTCATAATAGTTTTTGAGATTTGAGAGTTAAATATGCACACACGTACACCAAAAGTCGCCAAGCTTGGCGACTTTTGGCATAGTTCTTGAGGGAGGCACGTGACCGTGGTCGGACCATTACCTAACTTATGTGGTAGGACGGTATTGTGCTTGAAATGGATGAATGCCCCTAAAATTGCCATTGACCGTAATGTATTGGAAATCTTTTGAGTGTTCCTGTAGCAGAACTACAAATGATAAAGACACTTTTTTTAATGGAGAAATTCATTTTCTAACTCTTTACAGCATACATCACTTCTGAGTCGTTTGAAATAGCCCAATACCTCTAAAAAACGCTTTGATGAATTTCGGCCCATAGAGCGTAATGTATTTCGAATCTTTTGGGCGGTTCTGTAGATAAACTATCCAGTCGAATGGAATCGAAAGGGGAGGTGCACAACTAGATGTTACAGCAATCCTAAATATAAAGTTTCAACATTCTACGCCTAATAGTTTTTGAGATATGCGAGTTTAATGAGTTTCGGCCCATTGAGCGTAATGTATTTCGAATGTTTTGGGCAGTCCTGTAGATAAACTATCCAGTCGAATGGAACCAAAAGGAGAGGTGCACAACTAGATGTTACAACTATCCAAAATATGAAGTTTCGACATTCTACGCCTAATAGCTTTTGAGTTAGGCGAGTTTAATGAATTTCGGCCCATAGAGCGTAATGTATTTCGAATCTTTTGGGCGGTCCTGTACATAAACTATCCATTCGATTGCCACCAAAAGGGGAGGTGCACAACTAGATCATAGAACAATCCTAAATATCAAATCTCAACATTCTACGACCAATAGTTTTTGAGATATGCGAGTTACATACATACGTACGTACGTACGTACAGACGGCATGGAAAAACAGGCCACAGCAGACTCGCCGCTGGTCAAAATGAGTTGCAGACGCGTTAATATGATCGTGCATGCTAGCCTACGATAGGATGCATCGAAAAAAATTTTAAAATTAAATTTAGAGGTAGTCAAAATCGGTTTTTTTGTCGAAATTTGGCCCCCAAAATTTTTCGGGATCACATTACTTCCTTATACTACGTACAAGGAAGTAAAAATATAGTTTTATACTTAAAAATAGCTACGTTTTATAAAGTATAACTAGCTTTTCAAATGTTGAAACCACGTATTCCATAATTCCCGACTATTTCATAGGAACCCCACTTGTAACTTTTTAAAAAAATAATTTTTCCGATAAGAACTAAACAAGTAGTGTATTTCTTTACAAGTGACATGTCATAACAATCAGTCATAACAACCCCCTGTACAAAAATCACCACAATCAGACGGTATAACGTGCTAATAACAGTCAGCTTAGTAAAAAGCTTTCAGAAATGCTGTATTTCTCGCCCAAAATAAAACACTATCACAGTCGAAAATGCAGTGGAAATTGACGAGGGATTTCGTAAACAGGTCCCTCAAAACTCGGCAATGAAGAATAGACACAGCACTTTTAAAACAAGGCTTCAAAAGGGCAAACAAACAATAGCACCATTCACAGAGCAATGCAGCGTGATGAACACTGAACGGGGGGTCTGTCATGCCTGTGTTTATAGGTGACCAGGAAGCTTCTAGAGAAAACTATCCGCAGAATGTTGTAGGACAAACTCTATTTTGTTTGCGTAATAGAAGGGTAATAGAGTAATATTAGGCTGTTATGTGATGTTAATGCAGAAAAAACGACTTTACAAGTCCCGTTGGGAAAATCAGGCGGAATGTTCGAAATGCCGCCAAGCTTGTCGACTTTTTGGAAAAATATCGCCCGATTTGACGTAAAACATAAGTCCCCCAAAGTGATGTTAACTAAGGCCCACGACCCATATTGCTAGAAAACCCTATATCAATCAATGGGGGAAGCCCAAAATTGCGTATCTCGCGTTCTAGTGAAGCGCTTTGGATGTAACAAAATGCAAAATTTAACTATTCGACGCGTAGACTACGAATTTTAAACTATTTTAAACCTCAGAACAGCCGGTTGCCCTGAGAATTTGTAACAGTATGACGAACTATAGCTATCTACTTATCTACCGATTTTAAACGTTTTTATTTCAACCCAAATAAGTCGACACCACACTTCTTGTAACGGACCCCTCCCACTTGCCACCGTTTCGGGAACCCCCTAACCTCACCTCCCTTCGTGCATCATTTGTGAACGCCCCCCTAAAAAAATCTGTGCATTATCGATTGACGGTAGGGGACCAATTGTCAACGGCATTTTTTTTTTTCAAACTTAATAATTCTGAAATGTGTGTCAGATTGAAAAAGGAAACGATGCGAAACATTTTCCCGTTTCGTATACAAATGATTCCATGGATCACTGGGCAAACGATTCAACATTTATGTTCTTACAAAATGTATGATGCACATTGCTTTATTGGATTCGATTCGTTTTCTTTTTAAAGAACCGGCTCCGCTGATGCAATTCGGTGGATGCTTTTGTAAAGGAAGTTCTGAGTCAATTTGAAGTCTGTGAAAAACGTCCGATGCATAAAAGGTGAGAATGGAGCGAATGTCTATTGGAATATCTCCATTGGAATAGGAATGAAGAATTTTATCCGTGAATTGCTTCTTCTTTTTGTGACAAATGAATGCGACTTTTTTACTTTTTTAACCGAAATTCCTTCAAATCTTCACTGGATGAAAATTTTAGTTAAACATAATTGTTATTTAACAGAAAACCACTGAAAAGGAAACTGGTGTTTGAAAGATGATATAATTAAAACTTTGTATAAAATAACTCCCATGAAAAGTAATTTTCGTTCTGGACAAGTGTTTCGGACGAAACAATTTCATCCTTCTTCAGCAGTAGTCCATACACAGACTAGGACTGCGGGAGGGGGGGGGGTCAAAAGCTAAGAGCGAGTTGCCAATCGGACAAAAGAAATAGAAACATGTATAAAAGAATAGAAAATAGAACAACAAAAGAACAATTCAATTGTTTTTAAGAATGCCTGATGAAGGTATAACATTTCGCATATTTGTGTGTTTCAGGGTCCTGTCGCACAATCCTCTCACAGTTCTGTCATCCGGGTCCTTCCTGGGGCTGATGAATCTGGAAGAACTGTAAGTATTAGACGCTGCTCTGGTGTTTAGTTTCAATTTCCACTTTCTCTACGGGAAACACGTCAATGAACTGTTACTTCCTATACTGCGAGATCGCATTTAGACTTTATTTATCAGAATAAAAAAAACATCTATAATACTTTCAGGATTTTAATTGGCTCTATTATGATAACCTATGCACTGGCAATGTTTGTCTTTTTTTGGTTATAGTGGAAAGTGTATCCTAATCCATACGTCATCTATATTTCTTTTCCTTGATTCATTATTATAAATACAATCCTGATTTTGTTGACATTTCTTTTTTGGATAAATTCTCAGATATTTTAGGGTCCATTTTTTTAAGTTTGGGGGCATTTTTTCACAGTTTATGATACTTTTTTGGTTGCGGGTGATTATTTTACCCGCAATGAAATGTAAAATTTGCCACACAATTTTCCGTTTTTTTTTTAGTCCCTTTCGATAGCTCTTGCAAACTATTGTCAGTTCAAACAAAAAAATATTATGTGAATTACTATTGACTAATATTACTATTCTACATAGTTACTTAAATAAATTACTTTATTACCTAAATAAATTACTCAGTTACTTTAAATAAATATGTTTGAATACAACAAAATGCGATTTTAGTAAGAACTTGCTATTTTAGATTGGAATTTTGTTTGATTGTTAGGGATTTATAAAATGGCATTTTTAGGTTATCAAAATCCGGCTATAACTATTAATAATTAGATTATAATTAAAGAAAAGCTACACGAGGGCTATCTAAGTGGGAGATGCCCTGAACGGACATTTTAAGGGGTTCTACTTCATCCCGTTTACAGAAAACCTCCCAAAGCTACAGACCGTTACATCGACTGCCTTGCAGTAGACCAGAACACTGGACCTGTATCCTCCGGCCATCTCCCAATGTTCAGTGCCTTATTCACTTGGCCCCTTAAAAGATAAAAAAGTCATCTATGAAATTCTTGCTTAAAAATTTAAGAAATAGGATTCTGATTTCAGGCACAGTTTGTTTGTCATTAAAAAGTTGTTAAAAGTTTCAATTTAATTGAATAAAAATGTTTACCGGTATCCAAAAATAGGGTAACTTTTAATGCCTTTAATTTTTTTATTCATTAGAGATAAGTGGGCCTATGTAAACTGAAAGCACCTTCAATATAAGATAGGGGAAAAAACTACGTTAAAAATAAATTTCTCTAGTTTATATTTTAAATTTTGTATACGGTCCCCGTACAAAAAAAAAATCTCATTTTTTTTGTACGGGGACCTTATTGTGTGCTCCATACACTATTATGGACAAAATTTTAACCTTTTATCCTAAAACGTCTCAGAGCTATCTTTAGACAAACATAATCACGGGTGATACATGAATTAGAATGTAAACGTTTATTGCTAGAGTGCGAAGAATTGTTTCCTTTCGTCATTTCTGTACGCTTCCTTAAACGTGATCATTCCTTCGTGAATATCTCTCTTCGAGAGCCATTGAAAAGGGGTTTAAGTCAGCCTATATTTATCTTCACACCTCCTACTTTTTAGGTTATAACTCTCAAGTTTTGTGCATCCCCTCATTAATGTGTGTGGCACCTATTACTAGTTTTGAACTTTTGTTTTCGTACGAGGATTGTATACGAATTTATAAAGTGCCCATTCTTGAAAATGTACGAGATATATGCTTTTCTGAATGCAGTTTTTCCCGATTTTTAAAAAAATTTTTTGATGTACGTTGCCCATTTATCTCTAATAGATAAAGTATGAAATAACTACAAAGATGAATACTATCCAGAAACTTAAATAACTGTAAATTTTGCGAGAAAAGTACAAGAATTAAAAAAAAATCTAGGAATATTTTTATTGTAATAGTTTCAGATAATTCTCTATTCTGATAAAAAAAAGAAATTCAACACATTTTTAAAGATAATCCGCCCACAGCCCCCCGCACAAAGAAAGAAAATAAAAAGAAAGAAAGCAAGAGATGCTGAGAAATGTAAAATTTTGCGAGAAAAATGCAAGATTTTTTTCTTTTAATAAGGTGTACCTTTCTAGTAATAAATAAGCTAAACATGGGTGCAACAGCCCACGTGGAATCAAGGACTTCGCTGCCCGTCTATGCCTTCGTCCCATAAAATAAATAAATAAATAAAACTATCCGTCCTCAACACACAAAAATCAGGACCAACTGTACGCGGTTTCTCTGTCCTATATACAGGGCTCGACAAAACCAGGATGTCTGGTCGGTAAGGCAACTCAAACATATCCCTTGACATCTAGCTTTTTCTTTTTTTTTCAGTAATATAACTGTGTGTGTGTTTTGGCTCCTAAAAATGTTGGCTGGCTCCTAACATTTTACAAATGGTCGATCCCTGTATATACGCATGCCAAATTTGGCATATTTTACTCATTGGATTTTTTTTTTCTCTATACGGAGGATTGTGTACAAATTTTAAAAATGTCACTCTTGAAAAATAAACGAGAATTTTTATTTTTCCTTATCGTGGTCTTTTTTACGAGATGCATGTATGTATGTGTGTGTGTGAGTGAACACGATAGCTCCTAAACGACATTCGATGGAGCTCCAATTGGGTATATAGGTCATAAACCACCGTCGCAAGACCGGTATTGATTTGGGTGTGTATAGGAGTTATAGTTTTTTTACAGGGCTACGACAAAGAGATCTTTTACATTATGGCCTATGGGGGGGAAAATTCTTGAAAGTGCGCGTTTAAACGGTCCATTCGATTGAGCTCAAACTGAAAAAATGATAGAGTTTTTGCTGAATTATTCATCGATTAAAAGTTATTTAACTGCTTGGTGATGATCTTAATCGTAAGTGTTCGGAAAGTCGAATGGAGTCACTCCAGATTTTTTTTTCTAATCTTGGTCTTTTTTTCTACCTTAATATTGTAAACATTTTTTTTCTTTCTTCAATGGACATTACTCACTTATCTCTAATAGGTTAAGTGTTGAAGCCTGTTACCACCCTTTTTTTTGGGTCACCCCGTATAAGGAGATCTCATAACTACAGTTTAAACAGAAATCTTTTTAATACATTTGTTGTTCTTTTGCAGCGACCTCCGAGATTGTGGACTGAGAACTTTGCCACTCTCCGTCTTCGATAACCTGACGAAACTCAACGTCTTGTAAGTTGGAATTTCTTTTTTGCGTTCCCGAACATCACTCATTACTTACTGAATGGCTGTTGTAGTGCGATGGGTTGGGCCGTAGCATGGGGCTTGGATGTTGGACGATCATCGATGCACCCGTGGCGGCTCTTGCGCTCTTCAAACGGAGGTTCACGAAACAAATTTTCGGAAAGTAAACGGGCAGATACATTACATGAATCAATAATGATTTTTATAAAATAGAGTTCCATAATGTAAATGCTGCCTTCTAGCTACCTAACATGCAGTCCATTTGAAAAGAAAGCTATAGACGAAATTGCGAATTTTCCACGTTTAAAAACAATAATTGAATCCACATTTAATAGCCTCCCCCCTGAAATTTGGATTTTCGTTAGCAAAATAACGTTAATGAAAACCTCTGTGTGAGAAATGCTGTCCTTTTTTTTTTTTGCTCGGCTGTGCTCACCGATGTGCAATTTTCAGTTTCAGGTCAGGAAGTTTATTGACTGACTACCTGTTATCCATAAATTCAACAGTTATCGGCCCTGTTTGGTTGGCCAGTTTGCCTTACCAACCTGCTTGCCCCCTCCCCAAGCCTCATGTGGGTTTACATGAATGTCGAACAGCGACGGACTTCTTTTTAGAGTTCTAAGTAATAGTGTCAGGCGCGCACACAGGATTTTTGGCTGGGGGGGGGGGTCCAACTTTTACAGTTTGGGGATCCAACTTTTAGGGATGGTCCAGATTCATAAAAATCAGTGATGAAAGAACTCTTTTTCATTATATGGAATTCATCCAAACTCGTCCCATCCAGTTCCCTAAGAATACACTACACAATACAATAGGAAGCAAAATAACAGTTGTACAGTTTTGAGAACAAGATGGTGTTTTATGTTTGCTTTCAGTTCGTTTTTGAAAAGTTGAGGAAAACGAGAAAAAAATTTCTTTTTTTATTTATTAGAACTGAAACTATTGCTACCTTTTTTTGGAATCATTTTATTTACTATAGATATAGGGTAATAATCAATCGAAAAAAAAATCAAAGCCGATGGGGGGGGGTCCAGACCCCCTGGACCCCCCTCCTTGTGTGCGCCACTGAATAGTGTTGCCTCAAACTACACTACTGGCCAAAAGTACTGCAAGTTTCAGAAATCTAACCGTTTTCAGGATGAAGCCTCTTCTCCCCCGTCAAAATTAAAAATCAATATAATTGATATTTGTAATGTCAACACGTTCAATGGATTACTTAAGAGAAGGCAGCATTCAGTTATAGAACAAAAATAATTATTTAATTTATTTAAAAAATAGCATAAAAAATACATAGGATATTATAGAAATCCTAATCCATTTTGGCTCGCCGGAATAAAATGAAATAAAGAATTCATTTCAAGTTATTCATCAGAAAGACTATAATAAATAAATGCAATGGATAAAGTAAATAAAAAACTTTGTAAAAAACACACATAAGATGTTATAAGTAAGAGGATACGTACGTTTCAGCCAAAAATTGTTTTGGCCTTCTTCAGTCCAAGCCCTTCGTTGCAAGCAACACAGGGAACTGAAAAGAGATAAAACAAGCAACATGTTGCCACAAGGGGCAAAGAAAAGTCGAACAAAACCACGGAGAGGGGAGAAAAAAAATATAAATAAAATAAGGGAAAGGAAAGAAGCACAAAAATACAGAAATAAAAAAGGAATAAATAATAAATAAATAAATAGATTAAAAAATGATAAAGGAACACACGAATACAAACACACACACACAAAAAGAGAAAACAGAACAAAAAAAAACAAATAGAACACTTTTTTTTTATTTATTTAAAAACCACAAACAGGACAGCACAAAATAAATATAAATCTTTTTTTTTATTTTTTTTTTTAAATATATATATATAAATAAAAACGTAAAGGAAGACAGTAACACACGTACACACACAAAAAAAAAAAGGGGGGGGGAGTAGACGAAGAAAGTG
The DNA here is from genome assembly GCA_038373885.1 of Cheiracanthium punctorium. Lineage (NCBI taxonomy): Eukaryota > Metazoa > Arthropoda > Arachnida > Araneae > Cheiracanthiidae > Cheiracanthium > Cheiracanthium punctorium. The sequence continues at coordinate 2,979 of JAWZYV010006577.1, read as the reverse complement.
AAAAGAAACTTACAACAGCAGCTTCCAAGCAGAATGGACGAAAGGAACGGAAGAACCATCGTTCACAAGACGTTCTAAGTGCTGGGTAATGGAAAAACCTTCCAAAAAATCCAGATGGGACAAAGACTGAGGAGTGCACAAAATCTTAGCCTTAGAAAACTGAAAACGATGATTGGAATTCCAACAATGCGAGGCAATGGAAGATTTGGAAAGTTCTTTATTATGTTGCCGAACAGCCTTGACTTGGATCCCAACAGCCACTCTTTTAGATATGGAATCCACACTGTTTTACAACACCTCCTTCGGTGTTTCTTTGTGCCAACTTAATGAATAGGTTCCTGAAGCTCTCATTTTGTTTTTGTGATTTTCAGATGTATTCTTTCCAATGATACAACATAAATCCTCAAAAATATTTAAATCTGGCCAATTTCCTGCCCATTTTTTCTGGGCTTATTCTTAAAACGGTGGTTAGATTTATCAAACTTGCAATACTTTTGGCCAGTAGTGTAACTTACATCTATTGTTCAGTTAAACAGTGCCTCATATTCTTACGCGCTGTGAGTTTTGTCACAGAGAGTCACACTTAATCATCCCGACCCTTGTCACAGGTCACGCTCAAACTGTTTTGTTGTTTAGAGATAATATAAACGTTTACCGATATGCGCTGGAATTGAATCTTTATGTCACGAGTCTAAACTAGTCTAATGACATTAAACGAGTCTTTTCTTTGAGACTCTGTGCATCCACATTCCGCAAGCTTTTGCAATACCCTTGATTTCAAAAGGTATAATACACGTAACAATAGCAAAGGAATTCTAATAGATGATCTACTTATAGAATACGCTAACGTGTGCGGTACGCTATTTCCAACGGCAACACCTAGATGTAAACATGTGTGCCATAACCATAACGCATGTGCCAAAATCCAAATCAAAGTACAATGACGTTCTAGGTCTACGCTATGTTTATTAACCCTTTAGCGCGCAGTGTAACTACACTGGGTAACCAGTGGTAACGGTGCCCCATGGCTATTTCCTAAGCCGTTAGTCAGAGACACCCTAGTTCCAATTGCAAAAATGCTTTCCATTGCATAATCTATTCTATCAGAAACAATCAAAGTCAATCCATCCATTCCTCCAAAAATGACGAATTTAAAATTTTTATACGAACCCCCGGTCCTATTCGTTATAAAAATTTTCTTTATACAATTTCATGCACTATAATAAACGACCTTCTACGACCCGAATTCACCGAGTGACAGATGCTTAACCCTTTAACGCGCAGTGTTCCCGCTCTGGGAACACCCAACTCGGACGTTTTGACTGTTGCCCGTCACGAAGAATAGATTGGATTTCTATAAAAACAGTGGCGGGTGACAGAGCGCCACGAGAATCCTTTACTTTTCAGCACGTCCTTTCCCGTCAAAAAAGGGTCACGATTCTTTTTAGCAGCACTGACATCGGCTGGAAAAGGGAAGAATGCGAGAATAGCTGGATAGATAGCCCCATGCTGAAAAAAGGGCAGCCGTTGCCATCGCTCGACTGAACGACCCGCAAGAGGGCGGACGATCGAAACGTTCACTGTGACGCAGCTGGCTGTGCCACACAGCCAGTCTGCGTTTCGATCGTCCGCCCTCTTGCTGATAGTTAGGTCGAGCGATGGCAACGGCTGCCCTTCTTTCAGCATTGGGAGTGGGTTCGCGCCTCAAAGGGTTAAACGCTTTAGTTTTCATGCCAGGATAATAGACATATGCTAAAAATGTTTCTTTTTAAAGTTCCGTTAGAGGTTGTTAAGAGAACAACTCGTATTTGACCATCTTGGTGGCGAAGCTAGCCTCCCCTTGGCGGCTAGTTTTTTAACCCTTTGAGGCGCAACCCTTTCCCAATGCTGAAAAAAGGGCAGCCGTTGCCATCGCTCGACTTAACTACCAGCAACATGGCGGACGATCGAAACGTTCATCGCGTGCCACAAATCTAGAGACCCTTTTTTGACGACAGCCAGCTGTCGTCAAAAAAGGGTCTCTAGATCTGTGGCACGCGATGAACGTTTCGATCGTCCGCCATGTTGCTGGTAGTTAAGTCGAGCGATGGCAACGGCTGCCCTTTTTTCAGCATTGGGCAATCGATCCGGCTGTTCTCGCGTTCTTCCATTTTTCGGCAGATGTCAGTGGTGTTAAAAATAATCGTGACAATTTTTTTTACGGGAAACGACGTGCTCAAATGTAAAGGTTTCTCGTGGAGCTCTGTCACCCGCCACTCTTTTTATAGAAATCCAATCTATTCTTCGTGACTGGCAACAGTCAAAACGTCAACAGTTTGGTGGTCTCAGAGCGAAACCACTGCGCGTTAAAGGGTTAAATTGATTTATAACGAAGTAACCTGTGTGAGATGAATAGAATCAAGTCATAAACGTGCAAAAGTTCCATGCCTTTCCTCATCAAAATGAAGAAATTCGGATATTGATGCTGTGACACTGTATCTGTTACCAATGGCAGCTGACTGTATATTTTGTTTTTCGGGTACCGTTGCTGAAGTCGTTCACTGTCCTTAAGTACTTCAAGAAAGTGGTTCATGTTAAACCCGTTCAATATAAATGTCGGAGTGAAGTCCATCAGAAATTTTTGTGCGTCCATTTCTTTTATTCTACTTATTTATCTTATTCCATTACTATTTTTTTTCCAGATGGCTGGATGGCAACAAGCTGGACTTTCTTCCACAGTACATCTTTCAATATTTAAAGCAGCTTCAAGTCCTGTAAGTATTACGAAGAATTGCGTTATATGCCACGCGACTTGCTGTCAAATAAAAATAGTTTTTTACAGTTTATATTCAGTACTGCAAAAATGAAAGAAGTCATTTTTTCCAGCTGCGTAAACGTTATACACACACTCATGCATCGTATGCAAACAATAAAAAACATGACACAACTCATGTCCTTTAACATGCTGCCAAAGGTTCTGGTATCTCATTATCATTTAAT